>VWPV01023146.1:16960-45554 GCA_013389885.1 Geococcyx californianus | reverse complement strand
ACTGTGATACTGTGTGATATTTTAAGGCTTGTTCTGCGGATTTTTGTTGCCCACATATGTTTGCATTTATACTGCGTGGACATCAAGCTTACTGTTCTTGTTGCAAACCTCTGCAAATCCATCTCTGGCCTCTGTGTTGATGATTTCCAAACAGGCATAGTGGGCAATGGAAAGAGGCCACATCAATACCTCCAAAGTATTTAACTGTGTGGTGCTCTTGTCAGATTTAGAACAAGGAAGACAGCTTAAGTCCCAAAACATTTCCAGCTTGCAGGCAATAAGAGCACATTATCTTCTGTTCTGCATGGGTATTTTAAAATACATTTATCCTATCTGGAAATTCTGCAGACTACATCAACATTAGCTGTTGAATCTCTTACTAATCTATCCTATTCTCTCCTGCCACAGCTCTGGCCATCTACGAAGTTTTCACACCACTCTGCCTTCACTGAGTAAGAGGTGGAAATCTTACCTTAAAGAATTTGTAGTCTACATAGATGTGAGCAATTGAAGTTGGGACAGTGTATATTAGAGTATGCCTTTTACAGACAGAGAAATGAAGACTGGTGGGTACCACAGTGGAAGGTAATGAGACCCAACAAAAACTTTTACCAGGTCACTTTGAAGGGCAAGAGTAGTATGATAGAAATCAACAGATACTTTCAACAGAGAAATCATAGAGATACCTGGTATATTTAAGGTTCAATCTGCAAACAGCATAGATTTGTTTAAGAAAAAACACAGATGATAAACGGGAGCTGCCTGGAAAAGCACCAGAAAAATAGTAATAAGTCTGTGCCTACATGATGGCAATATTTGGACCTGAAACAGCTCTTCAAATAGTGGTTTGAATAAAAAACTTGTTTATTTTAGCAAGAACAGAGACCTCTTAAAATATTACCCTGCATACCTGGGTCACTTGCATATCTGTAGGATGAAATCAGGTGATTTCCCCAAGGGCACACTGGTAGCAGAGAGCTGAATCAAGAACTTCCTCAGGCCTAACTTGGCAACCTTACAGACATTTCCTTATTAGCACATAATTCTCTTCTGATCACTTAATCTCTTGTGGGATGGAAGCAAATCTTGTAGCATAAGACCTTACTTCACCAAAGTCCCACCTATGTTTTTGAAATAGAGGTTGAGAGTCGTTTAAGTAGTCAGAAACCTTGTGTTTTCCCAACTATGACAGATGAAATTACAGCTTGGATTGTTTTTGCTAGAAAATGTTATCTTTCAGCAGAAGAGAATGAGTGAAAGAGATAATAGGGTTAAAACTAAGTGACTAAACTGGGTTGCTGTTCGTTATATTTCTACTGTCTTTCTTTCCCACCCAAGGAAAACGCCTTAGTCTTTATTAGTAACGAAGCTGTTTATCTTGGTAAAATGCGGAAGTCAGCTTTGAAGATAAAGGCTGCTTGAAGAAAAGTAGCATTTGCTTTTCTATTGTTTGCAGTGATATTAATGTCAGTAAGTCCCTCAGAAATATCTATACAAGACCAAAGAAGAATAGTGTTGAACCTCTTCTTCCTCAGTCCTAATGAGGGATGTCTCAGGCTCAATTAAGATCTCCATTTAAAAAACAAATGCACACATTACTCATTTCTATTTTTTAAGTTTCTGTTCTAAATGATGATTTGAAATGACGAAGTTTTTTTGTCAACAGCAATGGTTTAGGTACAATAGATCTAGCTGGTTGGGAGATGTATTAAAAATGGAGTAAAAATTACTGACGCATTTATTATTTTTAAGGTTTTCTTTTTTATTTAGGTGTGCATAGCAGAAAATGCATTTAGAAGACATGAAGAAAATGTGCTAATGTTGAGCATCAGAGGTGTCAGAAAAGTGTCAAGTGAACCTTTTTTTGGTAGTAGTTTAAGATAGTTTATTTGTATGGCTGCAAATGTGGAACAATGTAAATATGAAAGAACACATATTTCAGCAACAGGATGAAGTATTCTAGAAGTTTCATGGGATACACACACACATAATTTAAATAAATATGTAAATTGCATGGCATGGATTATAAAAGGATACAGTCTTTGAAGTTCTCCCCAAGGTGTCCGTTTCAACTTTTGTTTCCTGGTTTGTTCTGTCAGGCTGAGGATATTGTGAATATGAAACATATAACAAACTGCCACTCAGCTTTTGCTTTTAAGACTGCTTATTTGATTGTGGTATGAAAGTCAGCTTCACTTTTTGATTTGATTTGATTTTCTTGTAGTATCATAGCATGACAGACCAGAAAATAAATGAGCAAAGTACCAGTTGTTTATTATCTCTTAATCTCTTCTGATGGCCAGCAGACCAGGCAAACTATAACTGTTTCTAGACCAGGTTCTTCCCACAAACAAAATACTAAAGAAAAGGTTCTCATTCTAAACTGCAGCTTTTTCCTTTTATTTATTTTTTTTTTTTCATATTGTGTTTTATTCAAAGCCATGCAGAGACAGACAACTATTAAGATAAAAATCAAAACCCTCCTGGAGTTAGGCTCATCTGACTCCATCTCCTATAATGTTGGAATATCTTGTCTTTAACTGGTGTCTTGCCAGCTAGCTATCATTTCACCTCCTGCTGACTGCTGAGTTGTTTATAAAAACACATTTCTCTCTGCATATGATACAGGTGCTTTGGAAGGGAGAGGAATATATTAAGCATGCAGAAGAGATAGGCAGCCTTTTCAAGTTTCATGAGTCTTGGTGGGAAATCAAGGAAAGTTAGTGGCAAGAAAAATAATTCAAACTCTTTAAAGCTCTTTTGAAGTGATTTCTTCAAAGCCCTCCTTTTGCATTTGACCGTGTAATCCTTAAGCTTGGAGATGCAAATACAGACATGATCTTTTATCGCTCAGAAAATTGTGCAAGTTAAATCTACTGTGAATGAAAAGGCAGGCTGAGGTTCATCTTACCTTCCTAGAAATGTAGATGTCTGTGCAAGCTATTTAGTTTCTTTTATCAGTGGGAAATGAGTAGCTGAAGAGGACAGTTCATCTTGTCCTAAGATGGGTGTCAAGGAGGGGTGGTAGAAGTCACACTTGGGAAGTGCACTTCTCCGTCCTTTAAATGCAGATCGCTAAATTGAAGTAGCTAAATAATTTTTAGATGGCTGAAGTCATGTTAGAGAAAGTCCACCAACAGTGGTCTGCTAGTGTCATGCTACTTATACCTGAATGTTCTACTGCAGAGAGATGAAACTATATATGAATCTCCTGCACCTTTTAAAGCTATTCAGGGAAAAAGAAAAGAAAAAAAAGTTTATAAGCCTATCTACACCAACAATGTGGGAGACAGAGGAAAGTTCATTTTGCACAACATCTACTCAGGTTTCTTAAATCTTTAAGTTGCCTGTAAGTAATTCTGGACTCCCATTTAATAACTAGAATTATTCATTAGACTGAAAATATTACATGAAAAGTTTTGAAGACAAGACTTTTTTCAAATAAGAACTTAGGATGTGAATTTTGAAAGTGTTAATTGATCACGGAATAGCAGCTAGTTTCTACGCCTTCTGCATGTGGATTTATCTTTAATTTTAATTTCTGAATCAGAAAGAAAGAAAGTCAAAAGATTCAGAACTACTCCATCCCTCTCAGGGATTTCTTTCTCAAGAAGTCAGTCAGCACTCAATAGAAATGGGAGTGGACTTAGGCCAATGCAAGTCACCTTTGAAAAAACTCAGTTTAATCCTGTTAAGGCAACTTTTCAAAATACTGAGATAAAGGAGTTACAATAATGTTAGTCGTCTTTTATAAAATTTTAATTTATAACACTGAGAAAGATATTTTTCATAAGAAATTGTCAGTTATTAATAAGGAGTTGTTCTGGGATCACTGCATCCAGCTGTATAAGTTAAGACCCCATGAAAATGTAGAAACTGATGAAATCAGGCTTTTGCTTTTTGCCACTTCACGTATTCTGTCAGGTTTTGGACCACTTTCCTGCTGTGCAGGAAACCTAGACTAGTCTGTTTGCAACAGGTTTTCTGGGGTTTATGTAATGTCATGGCACACAAGTGTTTGTGTTGCAGGTGAGGTAATAACACAACGGCTTTCTGAAATGTGTTTTCACAGGCAAACTGGATACTAATGAGGTCCCCATGGACAACTGGGTGATTTAAATATTTTAATTTCCATCCACCTCTTCTGTAAAAGTAACCTGTTTATCATTTTACCACTGTGATATCAGTAGGGCCTGCAGTACTAGAGAGCAGAAAAGTTCTTGTCTGAATAGCAATTTTGGAGGGACCCTGATCAATTCCTTCCAAGACTTTCCCCTATACAAGTTTGCTGAGTGTCTTTCACGAGGATTTGCTGTGAAATACAAGAAATAGCCAGCTGGTCTATCTAAAATACATAAGGTAACTGGTCAATGCAGGGAAAAATAGTCACCAGAATCTGCTGGTCCCTGTTAATTTTCTATCCACTGGATAAAAAAGTACATGTTCAGAAGCAGAGAAACGGATCCTTGATTTTCTGTTCTGTTCCAGCTATTGTCATGCCCTCTAGCACAGAAAAATAGTGATTTGCTGTTGTCTGTATATATGCTACTGTCACCGGAGCTTAAACAATTCAGAAAGAATAAGTTTTTATTAAGAGAAACAAATGTTCCTGTTAATGTTTCAGCCAGCTGCACAACAGCACTGCTTTTGTACATTCCAGTATCTTGAGCTTTCTGCTAGTTGTCAGTGTTGCAGCATTGTGCACATGCAGCGTGAAAAAGAGATGCTGCTTCCTTCTGAAGAAGATATTTTAATTGTACAATAAAGTCTCACAAAAAGTCACTCATAAAATGATAGTTCTGTTCCTGTTTTGAATGAAACCTAGTCAAAGCTCTCTGATTTCTGCTTCTGCATTTCTTACACTGTTGGGCTGAAGATGCTGTTTTGATTTAGACACTTTGATATGAGAAAGAGCAAAATTATACCAATTGTAGAGAGTGTATTATATTGTCGTATATCTATAAATGTGCACGGTTTGACACTAGGGACACCGACACATAACAATAAAGGCAGCAATAATAATCTGAAATAATACAAAACTCTGTACACAGTTGTTTCTTCAGAGAGGGATAACAACATCCGCTTTACTGCACATAGAACCTGTTAGAAATGAGTGAAAACACAGAATCACAGACTGGTTTGCTTTGGAAGGGACCTCTAAAGGTCACTTAGTCCAATCCCCCTTCCATGAGCAAGGACATCTTCAACTGCATCAGGCTGCTCGGGGCCCGTCCAATCTGACCTTCAATGTTTCCAGGGACAAGGGCATCTACCACCTCTCTGGGCAACCTATTCCAGTGTTTCAACACTCTCACTGTAAAGAATATCTTCATTATATCTAGTTCGATTCTTTTAGTTTAAACCATTGCCCCTTGTCCTGTCACTACAGGCATTGCTAAAATGTCTCTCTCCTTCTTTCTTATAAGCCCACTTTAAGTACTAGAAGGACACAATAAGGCCTCCCTGGAGTATTCTCTTCTCCAGGATGAATAACCCCAACTCTTTCAGCCTTTCCTTATAGGAGAGGTGTTCCATCCCCCTGATCTTTCTTGTAGCCCTCCTCTGGACCTGCTCCAACAGGTCCATGTCTAATCCTGTGCTGAGGGCTCCAGAGCTGGATGGAGTACTCCAGGTGGGGTCTCACCAGAGCAGAGCAGAGGGGCAGAATCACATCCCTCGATTTGCTGGCCATATTTCTTTTGATGCAGCTCAGGATACAGCTGGCTTTCTGGGTGGCAGTCACATGTTGTTGGTTCATGTCCAGCTTGTCATCCACCAGTACCTACAAGTCCTTCTCATCAGGGCTGTTTTCAAACTCTTCAACCTCTAGCCTGTATTGATACCAAGGATTATTCTTACCCATGTGGAGGAACTTGCACTTGGCTTTGTTGAACCTCATGAATATCACTTAAGAGTCTCAAAATAGACAAATAAGTCATCTCAATAGAGAAAAAAAATTAAATTCTAATGGTCATTCCAGTTAGTCTAAAATTGAAATGTGGGTAGTCTGACTTTTCTCCTGGTTAGAAGACCACTGATTTGAAATCCTTACCTACAATGGAAACCTGAGGGAAAGGGAAGAAAACAGAAAGCAAAGTTTTATAACACAAAATCCTAGTGAGCTGTTTAGATTTTTAGGATTTGAGGGAATAGTGTAAGAGCTTGATGTCCCACATCTTAAACTGTTTTTTTCATCTTTTGCTGAAGATTGTTGAAACATACATATTTTTCCTCTTTCAAAAGGAGATTGGAAAAGGAAACTTTTCCGTGATTCATTCGGAAGGTCTCAAAGACAGACGTTTCTTTAATATCCAAGCAGCATGCCTCATCAGCAAAGGGGGCAAGACACTGGGGCATGTAGCATAATGGAGGGTGATAATTTTCCGAGAAGCAGCTGGGCAGCTCTAGGTCAGAGTTCTTTATGTCTGCAACACTTCTCTGAATACTATAGTCTTACCCTTAGCTGATAAGATGTGGTTATTCCTGTAATGGTTTTAGTTTATTTTACAGCAGTTAATGTCATGAAAATTACATGAAGCTGCCATAAATTGTCTCAAAACAATCCAGGAGATTAAAAAGTGAAGGCTTTGGATGGGTTGGGATCTCCTTAATTTGTGAAATACGTCTACAACTGGTTTACATGCAAGGATTGTTTGCTCAGTCCTACTGTTAGGTCATTTATACTGAAAATAAGCAACTTCGGTTGTTTCTGTTGAAGACTGATTTTTCAAGTGGAAAGCAACTGGGGGCAGCCCAAAAGCTCATTTCTTCCACCCATTCAGACTGCATAATACTATAATGTGTAGTTACTATTTTCCAAACCAACATTTTCCTTTCATTTGAAAGATTCACTTTAAAGATTCTGAAACAGAGACAGTTTTTGGCGGTCTGAATCATCGTATATTTTTATCAATATGGATTTTGAGGGGCATACCTGCCTTCTCTTACCGAAGTAAAATAAATACCCTCTCCTCTCAGTTTTATCTGTCTCAAATTAACTATACAGTTGAAATTAATTTTCCCTCTGAAGTTCCCTGGGAAAGATAATCACCTTCAGATGATTGAACTGACCTATTTTAAGAATGTGTTTAGAAGAAGATGAATCAGAATTCTGTCTTTCCGATCCTGAAGACTCCATGTGAGTCTAATGACTAATATTTATTTTGTCTAGAGAGTTTATACAGTAGCATCCTTCGTAATAGAGCTGATAAAGACACATGAAAATGTACAAAGCTAATAATAAAACAGTAGCAGTGGGAGATACTTGGAGATATACATAGATCAAAGCAGCTCCTTGAAATTTAGCAGATTATAGAAAATACATAACTAAGTTCAGAAGAGAAAATAAAAGAGAAAAATAAGAAAAATACATCTCAAATTATTTTGTTATTTGATCTGTGTTGAGCACCTTGTGTTTTATTTATATCACAACATTGATATTGTCTGGTAGTACTAATTAAAAAATCGTCAATGTGGGGCTATAGAAAACTTAAAACTGGATTAGATTTTTTTGTTGCCAGTTTTATTGACCTATAGAGACATATGATAAATGACAGATCTTTCTTCAGAGATTTTCTGTACTAAAATATAAACCATAACAGGCAGTTGAGGTAGAAATGCACCCCGTCTTCACTGGGTAAAGGTAAAAATAAATATAAAGATTCATTTCGTCAGTTTCATTCATTCCTAGTATTACTGTATGAACTACTTGCTTGCTTTGAATGTAAGCGTTATGATGGCTTTTCAGATTTTGATGGAGAGATTCTTTTCTACTTATTACTTGTGACATGAGGAAAAACGATAAAAGAGAAGGATGTGTGACTTACACCTTTGGATACCAAAGTTAGGAGCTGACCTGATATACAACAGATTCAGTAGATGTGTTAAGTAGAAATTATGGAAGAACTGGAATAAACAAAATTACATCACATGACATGAGGAATGGAGAACGTTAGAATCAGCTAAGAAGAAAGAGGAATTAAAATCCGGATAAAGTGTCAAAGCCAACAAGAAGCACATCACACCAATGAGGAGGGACTGTTTCCAAAGCTCTGAGAAAACTTTCAGTAGAATAAGCAGTATGCAGAAGACCATGTTGTCAAGATATCATACAGGGAGAAGATGCAACTCAGATCATAAATATATGTGGGCTATAAGAAATCAAAGTAGATACTACAATAGCATGAATCTGTTGAACCAAACACACTGCCTGGTCAAACTGAGAAAATGTAGATTCTCATACTGTTCCCACTAGATACCAACATTTTCCTGTTGTACCAGTGGTACCAGGGTCAAATCTGTAATGTGCATTGTCCTTTGCAGGACCCTGAGCAGAAGCAGTTAGTGATGTTATGCCCTGTTTGTTACAGGCTGCAACTCTGGACTATTCAAGGACGTGCAGCAGAGTCATAAACACAAATGCTTTGCTGAAAAGGGTTTGGTAGTGAACTTTCCTTACCGTGTAGCTGCTTATATAGGAGGAAGTGATCTGGGCACTAAATATGACCAAATGACTTTTTGTTTGCTTGGTAACTGCCTAACGTCCAGCTGCATGGCAAAATGCATGCAAGAGCAAGATTGTTGCAATTAAGGTGTAAATTATGATGACATACATTATTTCTCAATGTCTAAACCATGGCTGAAGGTTACACAGCAATTACTTCTGGTCTCATTAAGAATAACTAGTAAATACCAAGTACTCCAAGGGAAATGTGATTACTATGAAGCTACCTGGTATTTCCCCAAGGAAACTCTATCTACATATACATGCCCCATTACTTAAAGCAGCACAGGAAATACCACTTTATTTATGCAGTATAACAGGCACGTTAAAAAATGTTTATTGAAACATTTGGTGAAGGAGAAAGCTTTGCAATGATTATACTACGAAATATTTACAAGTTCTTTTAAATCGGCTACTCTCACCTGTCCTCTAGCATGCCTTATTTTTTAAGGTAAAGCAGTAGATGCACTAAAACAACAATAAAATCGTGACAATACTCCTCACCTTTTTCTGATGCACGCTCAAAGAATAAAGTAAGATCAACAAAACACCTGCTTCTAATTAGAAACTGCTGGAGACAAATGTGGAGCAAGCTAATTCTAACGAGCTGACCACAGCATTAGTTTGAAGGAATATAGACCGACCTGCCTGACTTTGCCAATAGCCTTCAGAAAGGCAAGAAGATGTTTGTCTCAATAGAAGTGTTTTCAAAAGAAACAAAGAGAAAAAGCTTACAGCTTGCAATACATCGGCTAATTTGCCAAGAGCCTTTGCTACTGTAATAAAGGCATCTGACAGCAGAGTAGAATGCAGCACTTTTTATTTTGAAATGTATTGATAATGACTAGAAAGGAAATATTAAATATTGGCAAGGGGCTATATGTGGAACAGTGCAAATCTCTGTACTGAAACAAAGAATTATTTGTGGATTTTTATGCTCATGGTGTTGACTTGTTTATAAGATTTTTTTATTTAGAATTGAACTGTTAGAAAATCTTTCTGGTTTGCTTGTTTTAAAAATCTCAAATTCTCAGTTCCTTTCAGTTTGGAATCCAGTAAATGGAACCACAGAAGTCATCAGTAAAACTGCCACATGTTAGACAGATGCGACACTCCATTTCAAGTAAAACCCATTTTGTCAGAATTGGTCCAATTAACCTTAGAAGGAAAACTTTCAAAACTAGGGAAGAACCTGCTTTTCACTTTGAGCTGCTGTTTGCTAACGAACCACAGCTGAGAAAATCAGAAGAACTCTTTTCCTCCTCTTTGTCACATTTTCTAATGGACTCAATATAGAAAAGCAAGCACTTGAGTACTTTTATGCCGTGGAGTGAGAAAGGTGCCTTTGCAACTATGGCAGGATCAAGTAATCTCTGCTAAGGCTTAAGACACTCCTGTACTAAGCAGTGTGATACTGTGTCCTGGTTTCAGCTGGGATGGAGTTAATTTTCTTCTTAGTAACTGGTATAGTGCTGTGGTTTGGATTTAGTATGAGAATAATATTGTTAACACACTGATGTTTTTAGTTGTTGCCAAGCAGTGTTTACACTAATTCAAAGACTTTGCTGCTTCCCGTTTTCTGCCAGTGGGGAGATGCACAAGAAGCCAGGGCAGCTGACCCAAGCTGGCCAAAGGGATATTCCATAGCATATGATGTCATGCTCAGTAATTATACTGGGGGTTGGCTCAGGATGGGAGTGATCACTGCTCAGGCTGGGTGTGAGTGGTGAGTGTACTGTGAACCACTTCTTTTGTGTATTCTATTGTTATCATTCTCTCTCCCTTTGCTATCTAATTAAACTGTCTTTATCTCAACCCACAAGTTTTACTTTTTTTCATCTCTTTCCCATCCCACTGTGGTGAGGGAGGTGAACGAGTGGCTGCATAGTGCTTAGTTGCTGACTGGGGTTAAACCACAACACATTGTAATGATAGATGTATGTAATTTCAGCTGAAAGACACATGTAAGGCCTGACAACTCACATTTGCTCCAAACTCCAGAATAATTAATTATCAGTGATGCTTAAACTGAAGAAATTATTCTGTCTCCTTCATTGTGAACAATATTTGATAACCTTTCTTCTTATATAAAATTGTTCTTTTAGTTTGACTCTGGTCTTATTATTTCAGAATTTACTGTTTAATTGTGTTTCATTTCAGCCTTTAACATTTTGGAAGTTCTGTAAATGTCCTTTGTATAGCTCAATTTTTGTAACAAATACTTAATTTTCTGGGTTTTTTTCACACGTCAATATGCATATTAATTAAAATCTTTTAGAAAAACTTTTTTTTGGTCGTTCAGGTTATTTTTATTTCCATGTTGATGAAACCAATGTCTAAACATGTAGAAGTTCCATTTATTGCATTATCCGTTCTCTTGATTATTTCATGTTCAAAAGTGAGGTTGAATCCTCTCTGAAAATGTACAGATCATTTAGGACCACATGGATTGAATTTTGAACATGTTGAAATTCAGAACATTTTTGAAATGGAGACTATATTTGCATGTCTTTTAGAATACTTCTATGAATGAAGTCATCTAAATATTAGCAGGTTCATAGTCACAGCTGTGGACTACTGTAGTGCATAGATTACATTTCCTTTAAGAAATTTATTTTTGCTCTTATTACATTGTCTTATCACAGCATAAAAGTATGCAGTTTGCTTTTAGCTGGTGAGTTGTATGGTTAAATCAATGGAATTATTGGGACCTAAAACTACCCAAATGTCCAAGAGCTTTGCTGGCTTCCAGTCTGTGTAAACCCAGTGTGCATCTTAACAGGGAATTCGTATCAGGGCTCGGTTTCATGCCTTATAAATCACACTGACTTAAATTTATAAATACAATTAACCAAACTGCTCTTTAATATAATGGTCTCATGTATTCATCTTCTGAAGCACCTGTGTGTGTGTGTTCCTTTTTGTGGTATAATTATTATTCAGGTTTCTTTGCCTGCATAAGTGCATTGCTGAGGGGGAGAGGATGTTTCCTTAAGTACCACACATTTAATAGCTGCGATTCATTTTGAAGGCAGAGAAAAATAGCTTTGTAGGCTGCATCCCAGGAACTGAAAATAACCAAAGGTACATTAGACACAATGTATTCAGAATTCTGATACATATACACAGTTGATTGCAGGGATATTTGGCAGAGATTTAAACCCTGCAGATTTCTGCAATTAACTCCTACCCAGTAGATGGCATCCATACACCAACACTTGAGCCTATGCTAAAAGTACAGTGCAGTGAAAAGTTTGCAATGTTTTATTTCTGAAAGAAAATTAACTTTGAATCTTTGTGTTTTGCCTCAGGCAATATAAGCAGTAAACATGATTTTCACACCAATAAGTAACAAATAGTTTTCTTAACAAATTAGATGAACCCTCATGTCTTGTTTCAGATTACTTTAGAGAAATGTGTGTATAATACATTTCTCTTACATTCAAAATATTTTTGCTTTGCACAGAATAAAGTAAAAATGACAGGAGATGTGCTGGAAAGCATGAATTATCTTTTGGCCAAGAGACATTTTGCATTTTAAGACCTATTCTTAAAACATATAAAAACCATTCAATTTTTTGGCGGCCTGGTGTTTCATGGAAGTGTTTTGCTTTTATATATCAGCTTCCTTGATATTATCACAATGTATTTTACAGACAACTCACAAGAAATAGTCATGTGGAGGCATTATCAATCTGTAGTGATATATCTATACTCATTTCATAACAGGGAATAAAAGTATTTAAAGAAGAGTAACTTATCAGGGCCAGAATAAGGAATGAAGCTCAGGATAAGTGACTTTTGCTTCCCTGCCCTGTCCATTAAACACGTTCCTCACAACTATTCACACTTGCTGTTACCCATCTGACAGCACTGCAACACAAGCAAGTACAATTACACTTATCTTGGTAGATCTGAAGTTTCTAATGGTCTCTTCTATGTGAAAATGCAGGTGGAAACAGGTTGGTGAGAATGCTCTGCAGATCCTTTGGGACTGGGTAGGTTTTTATTGCTTTACTCTTCAATCATTGAATCTGTATCCAGAGTAGTTTTGAAAAGCTTTATTTCTTTTTACCATCTGCTTGGATATTTAATACAAATACCATTGTATTGACAGAGAATTGCACCTTGGAAGAGTTCTGCTGGCAACAGGCTTGGGATGGGTCATTTTGTCATCTGGCAATAAAGGAATCCTTCATTAGGCTTGCACCTGAATTTCAGATGGCCAAAATTAGGGGAAATTAGACTATCCTAAAGAGGTTCATCTTCATGTATTATTAAATAACAGATTCCCTTAGACTAGGTGTTTTATTGCACTTGGTGAGGAACTGGAAGAGGTTGCCTACGGCAGCTGTGGATGCCCCCTTCCTGGAAATGGTTAAGACCATGTTGGAAGGGTCCTTGAGCAGCCTTGTGTGGTGGGAGGTGTCCCTGCCCTTTGCAGGGTTGCTGGAACTGGATGATCCTTAAGGTTCCTTCCAATCCAAACTATTCTATGATTTTATGATTCTTTCAGAATGAAAACTTTGTGGGCTTGTGTGCAATTACCCAAGATTTTCTTTCTGAGGGATCAGCTGGCTTAAGGTCTCTGACCACAACACTGGGAGCTTGGACATTATCACCAGAGACATCAGGGAATTAATGTCATGTCTATGTTGTTTTGTTTCCATGGATAATGTTATTTAACACTGACTTCTCATTTAATCTAAGGAAATCAGAAAGCTCAATATTTGGTATAAATGGCAGTTAGGCAAGGTACAAAATTACTGTATCTCTCTTTTAATAATTTGGAAAATAGTGACTTTTTTCGCTGTCTAACTCTACCATTCCTTATGCTCTGTGCTGTGTCTTCAGAGTACAATTCATAACATATCAACGTTAGAATGGCTTCTCTTACTGGTAAGATTGAAAGGAACTTCCTAGTAATTCTATTCTATAGTTGTTTCTTTGTAAGAAGTTGAATGCATGACACAAAAGATGACTATTGACTTTGCAACAAATTCAGCCTCCTTATGAAATATTATGCTTGAGACCCTGACTTAATGAAATTCTTTAACAATACATATCAATCGACACCAGTGCTGCCTCTATTACGTTCAAGCAGACATGTTTCAAAAAATTCTCTACTCTTCCAGGTGAAATTTCCCTGTGATTAGGTGGTGCCTGATAGTAAATTTTCTTTTTAAAGTTTGAACAAAAACTGTGAAATCCTTTATAACTTATATTCCCTAAATGAGATGTTCCCTACAGAAAAATTATTGTAATACTATTTTGCTCTTTCTAAGTAAAAAAGTGTAAAGTTAAGAATCTGAGTTGGAGTAAATGCCTACTGAACTAATCCTCCATGAGAAATAAGTGATTTGGTGCCTAGTTAAGAACTGACATGAAGAAAGGTAACCATGGCATGTTTAAAATAATAGCAGATTTAGAATATATTGAATGTTCAATTTCAGTTTTGACCAGCATTGGCATCACTATTGGTTGTGACAGCATCTTGACCAACAGACCTTCTAGGCTTGCTCCATACTTCTAAATTGTTAGCAGTAAATGACTAAGACTATCCAGGGATCAGACACAAGGCCCTGACTGAGCAAAGGATTACAAACTTCATCCTAGCTCATGAAGATCTTTCAAACAACAGAGATTCTGAGAAGTTGAAATTTGGAACTGACCATTCATTATTTGACGAGGGGAATTTTGTCTTCTGAGGGTGGAATCATGGATTTCTACGGCTAAAGACTTGATTTTGAACTATTGAGAGCTGGACAAATCCCTTCTGAATTAGAGACAGCAAGTTTTTCAGATGTCCAGAGTCCAAACTCCCACTGTGTTGTCAAATATACTGAATTAAACTGAGTATGATGATTCACTGCTTAAACATATTGATAAGACACCTACTTAAAGGGACTTTTTTACTTGAACATTGTTTATTTGGAATATAATTAGTTCTAGTTATGTTGACCTTTACATGTCATGAATACGGTGCTGTCAAGTTGTGTGTGTTCCAAAATTATATTTGGCAAAAAGAAAGGCTGAAAGAATGGCAAAACAGTAGAATAATAATAGATAAATCTCCAACTTGTTAACTTCAGAAGGGAATATTATTTTTAATGTCATTACTTCACTGTGTTTGACGAAAATGGCAAAATCTATGTCAGTTAAGCAGAACAGAAGCATGACATTGAGTATGAATGGTCTTCCACCTAGCTCTGCATAGGATTTGATACCTCCACATTTCCAGGGAACTTTGTGAGGGTTTCCACAGTTGAGGTACAAGTACAAGAGGGAATAATCTTCCTATGACCTAGAGAAAGGAAGAATCAGTAAAAAAAATGAACTTACATGTTCTTGAAAACATTTCATTTGGAGTACATGTCCACTTTTGACAAGGCAATGTCAAATTTAAAGTGATACTGACAGTCCTTTTCAAATAAGCCTATACTAATACTACGAATATCACGCATACTTTACTGCCTTGGCAGAGTTCTTACAATTTTGCAGCTATTCCTACAAATGACTGAGAGTGAAAGCTTGCATTAGTGTCTCTGCAAGTTAAGCATAGGAAATTTTACTGTCTTTCCTTTCCAGTAGAGTAATTTTTCATACCCCAGTTTTATGTGGTGGAAAAGAGAAGGTAAGAAGAAAAAACAAAAAGAGAAAATTAAAACGTACCTGGTAGATGAACAAGGATGCATTCATTTTTGGTCTATATGTTAATTGTTTTGATGTGTTAAGATAAAGAAAAATGTGCTGAAGTTATGCAGACATCTGGAGAATGATCACTCGCAGACCAGTTGTGTGGTTTCTGATAGCCACAAGAAAAACAGCCAAGCAGAGTCTGATATTCATACCAAGCTCTCCGCTGGAAACTGGATTTCAGTTTGGGAATATTAAACTTCTTTGCCACATAGGGGAAAAAACACATGCCACTTCTCAACCATTTTTTAATGTTGATATCTTAAATTTGTTTATTTGAATGTCCTAGGATCTGTGCTTTGGGTCCTAAGGCTGTCTCAGATGAAGGAGACAGGCCACAGTATTAAGTGTGCCTCCTGTTATGGTCTCTTGTGGGCTCTGTGTTACAGCTTAGCTCTCTGGTTTCCTGCTCAGTGTTCATAGTCCCCTAAAAGAGCTGTTTCAACAGTCAGCTGTGTCTGGCACATGGGCTGATGCAATTAGGTGAATCATGCTGTGGATGCATGTGAAGTACAGACCCAAGCATGGAGGACATGCAGCAATCGGCGTATTAGTTAGCATTACTTTTATTAGTGAGCATTACTTTTGTATCTCTGCAACCCCCCTATTTTAACATAAAAATCTACAGGTAAAAATATACTGACATTCGAATTTCAGTGTGAGCCACCAAAATGCACCCAAAGATGACCATCCTGCTGTTGCTTTGAGTTGCTTTCTGCAGCTTGCTGTGGACTGTTAGTCAAAAAGAAAACACTAAGAAGAAAGTCTGAATTGGTCCATAGGCAAGATAAATGCAGTTATGCTTGAGATCATATGTACTGATTTCACACTGCATTGCCTGAGGATATACTGAATGTTAGCACAAGGCAATGATCACCATGACTCTTGTTAAAGTTGTGTCTTATTCCTACAGTCATAAAATACACTAAGTGAAAAGTCAGGCATTTTATTTGGGGAAAAGACATGAAATTATTTTCACCAAAGTGAATTTGTACCAATGTAGAAGTAGTCCTTCCTAAGACACTTGGAATCTGATGAACTCCCCTGTTTGGGGAGTTCTAACACTCAGAAAAGCGTTGTCTGATACTAACTTTTGCTAAGGTTGCAGTATGATGGTCACTGTACATGAGGCAAAATGAAATCTGCTTGCTTTTTTTTCACTCTAACCAGAAACACCTGCCATTTAACCAAAGTGAAAGTCTATTTTATTGAGTATTTTATTTTTCAAGAGTATTCAAGGAAACTTATTACAGAATAGAAAATTCACAGGGAACTAAGGCTGTTTTGATAAAAGAAAAAGGAAAGGGAAAGGGAAAAGAGAAAGCAAAAAAGAAAGAGAAATAAGCAGAAGCTTTCTGCAATCCAAACCGCTGCTTGAGTACTCTCTGAAGCCTTAAAGCCAGCCTAGGAAGGTACATTTCCTCATGTCTGGCATCCAGACAGTTCTCAGTCAACACAGAATTAGTCTTAATATGAACCACTTTTCTTCACCCTTGACTCACCTCTTCCTCTCCTCCTTCCTCTGTAATACATTAGTGCCTTGAAGACCAACTAAAACTGCCACGCTGGATTTGACTCTGTGTGCTAACAAGGATTGGGTTTTCATCCAGCTGCCAGCAGAATTCATGTTGACTGCAAGAGCACTGGGGCATCTGCTTACAGCATTTTCAACAGGAATTCATGTTTTTCATAATTTTGCAGAAACTAACAGAGAAAAATAATTGTATATTTTTATATTATTTTCTTGAAATGTGTGAATTTAAAGAGTTGAAGACTGGTAATGTTCAGTCCTTCCTTTTCTTCATTATGGAAAATAGGATATGGTTCTTTTGGGGAGACCTGGTCAATGAGGAAACACTGTCTCAACAGAAAGGTCATTTAATGATTTCTTTGAGAGTGCTCTATGATGTCTGACTTCAGCCTATGTTGATCTGAGAACTACCTCTTCCTATTACAACTGGTGAGGCTAATGCACTATTTCTTTGAATATATTCCCATTTCTTATACATATATACAGATGCTTTTATGCAAATATCTAACCGCAGTGCCAGGTTAGCAGCACAAATAGAATTGAATCTGAAATAATTCCTGGTACAATCACAATTCAAAATGAATGCTATTTCAAATGAATAACACTGCATAGTGTTATTTGAATAGTAATGGCTCCCACAGAGGCAGTAGTTTTGGAACTATATTATTTGTAAGAAAGCTTGAATTACTACAAACACATACATATTTGCAATATACTTAAAAATATTGCTGTTTCACTGTATTTTACACTCCTTAAAGGATAGCTGAGATGTCCGTGAATTGTGAAACAGTCTTCTGGGCAGACTTTTAATTAAGTGGATTCTGTGGAAGTGAATTTGATGTTAATAAAACAACCACAGATTTTTTTGGTTTAATGTAAATGTTTTATGTGCATGCCCTGTGGGGAAATAAAGAGAAAAATGGTATGAGTGGTATAAATATAGCAGTATAAGAAACAAAAATTAACTCAAGTCTACCTCCACTTTTGAAAAGGAACCTGATTATTTGCAAATATTATACTATTATCTGCTTGAGTTTTCAAGTAAACAATTTGCAGTAATTTTACCTAGTCAGTTACACATTTATGCAGTTATGTAGTTACCATCCCCAGGACAGGATATCTGGACTTGGTCCTTCCTACAGTCCTGTGTGAGAAAAAGAATGTGTCATCTACACGTTAAAACCTCATCTCATAGATACAGATAGCTCAGGTGAGTTGCCCAAAGTCTCACAGGAAATCTCAAGTAAGCTCAAGCAGACAGATGTGACACTGAGAGCTCTCATTCAGTGTATTAATATGAGAGGAACTTCTGTTTAGTTTACCCATAGTAATAGAATCATAGAATCACAGAATCTTAGGGTGGTTTGGGTCAGAACGGATTTTAATGTGCAGGGATGCCTTCCACTAGGTCAGGCTGCTCAAAGCCTCATCCAGCCTTGCCTTGAACATCTCCACAGATGAGGCAGCTGCGACTTCTCTGGGAAACCTATTCTGTACTTCACAAACCTCACAGTTAAAAAATTCTTCCTAATATTTAATCTAAATCTACCCTCTTTCAGCCTAAAACTATTACCCCTTGTCCTATCACTGCACTCTATGATACAGAGCCCCTTCCCAGGTTTCCTGTATGCCCCATGAAGTTTTTAAGCAATATTTACCACAGCAATATGCTGTGCTATTGCCTATTGTTAAGCTTTGGGTCAACCTGTTTCAATTTTATTAGTCCTGGAGAAGGTTTCTCTTTATATCCAAGTCTGAACATCTCTTGTGTCAATTTATGCCTGTTGTCTCTTGGCACCTCACCTTGTACTGCAACAAAAAGCCTGGGTCTGTCTTCTTGATGACCTTCCTGTAGACACTGGGGGACTGCTGCTAGGTCATCTTGAAGCCATTTGCTCTTCAGAATGAACAAGCCACAGTCTCTCATCCTCTCATCATTGGGTGTCTCAGACGGTGACCATCTTAATTGCTCTCTCTTGAACTCGCTCCTGTTTATCTATAACTTTCTTGCACTGGGAGACAAAAACTGGATGCAGTATCTCATTGCAGTCTGACAAGTGCTAACTAGGAGAGGAATAACCATTTCACCAAATTTCCTGACTGTGCTCCTGAAGGTACAGCCCAGGATGCAATCGGCCCCTTTTGCTGCCAAGGTGTAAGACTGGCTCATGCTCACCTTTGAAAGCACAAAAAGGTTACATCACTGACTGCAACATGTCCCTTTCTCCATTTATGGTCTTTTTTTTACCAGACAGTACGTGTAGGTCTCCAAATGCACACTGGAGGACAGACGAGACACCTCTGTTTGGGGCAGGTAGGAAGAAAAGGACCCTATGGGAATGTATCTCACAGCAGCTCTGGCACAGTGCAGTCAGTGGAACTGCTGGGATGGACAGGCATGAAGGAATCATTTTTGAGGAAAGGGGAGAAACAAACTCGTAGGAAGCATGAGGAGAAGAAGTAGAAGCCTCAGAAACAGGGAAACAAACACAAAGCAGAGAATGACAGAAAACTGCATGAATGGGATTTGAAAGAGGTAGCATGAAGCAAATTGAGACTGTAACAGTCTTTGTCCTCCCTTCCAGCTGGACATCTGTCTGTTTTCCTGAGGGAAAAAAGAGAGGACAGTTGTGATGGGTGATGATTTTGCATTTACGTAGAGTTTTCATCTTGAGAAGGAAAAAGGTCTCTGTCCTTATGTTTTAGGCTTTTTGTTTAATTACACTTAATGGTGTCTTCCTCAGTGCATTACACAATAGAGCAGCTGTCACCAGAAAAAAAATCTTTCTACTTTGAGAGTTTAATGACCTATTATTTTTACTTTGAAACATTGTGCTGTTGTGAACTACTTAGGATTGTTCATGGTGACTTCTTTCTGCCTTCTGTCCTCCCAGTGCAAATGGAAAAGTTGCTCACAGTGTTTTTTCAAGAGAGAGAGTTTTTTAAACTTGGATGAAACATTCTTCTTGATGTGAGATTTCTTTAACAGCAACCTGACTTCTGAGATTAGGGTGAAGAATTTATTATTAGTCTTTTCTATTATGAAATCCAGCTTCCTCTGCCTTCATCATGGGTAAAAAAGGGTGAATAAACTCACTTGGCTTTTCTGAAGCATAATGAGCAAGACCAAGAGAATTCTTTTACCAGAATTGAGGTCTACAGGCAATCTTGAAAGAAATCCTGCGCAGCTGGTATCATGACAAAGAAAAATGAAGCTTTATTATATGGCTTACAAATGGCACAAGTGGCAAGACGGTTATTTGCATGAGAGTTTTGCTAACCCTAACAGAAATACTGTGATAAATTCTACTTTGAAATTTTCTTTAAAATTTGAGAAGAATCAAACCAGTTGCAAGTCAGAGGCTGTATCATATGGGTATGTTCTATTTTTCTAACATTTCCTATGTTTGTAGAACAATGGCACGTGAAATTGCAAATGAAATGAAAAATATTCCACGAGGTAGTAAGATGCAAACCTGTTTTTGTCAATAAGATTCAATAGATCCTTAAAAAAGGGTATGGTAAGTCTCAAATTATCTGCCTTTAACTCAAGAAGAGATGTCTTTCCAAAATCTTTGAGCTAATTGAATTGCAGGTTTTTGCAAATGAAAAAAAGGGTTATTAACATTCTGAGATCTGTATACTTCAGAGAACACATTAGAAGACTCTATTAGTTTCTTCTGGCCTTATAAATCATGGCTTTGTTTACATTTTCAAGCGAAGCTTGAGTGTGAGCTCATAATCAAAATGGGACTTGCCCAAGTCTTTAGACATGTTAGGTCCTCCTCAGTGTTTGCCACATGTCAAAACATGTCTAGTGTGTTTACAGACCCTCTAATCTGCTTGAATACATTGCTGTTAGGCCCTCCACAAGGTAACGAGAGAAAAAAAGGAGCTACTGGCCTCTCTCTCATCTGCTAAACTGCTGTAATCTTTACAGCTGAAAGGAAACTGGTGGGATTTTCTTCCAAAGATCTCTAGCTGTTAGCAAAACAGGCACCTGATAAACTGCTCAGTTTGCCACATAATTAAAGTGCAACTATGCTACATCATTACATTTCCTCATTGAATTCTTGCAGTTGTGTGTAACACAAGGCAAATTTACCCCTAGATTCTTTTCTTGCCTAATGCCCATAAAAGTCTCTTGCCTAGGAAAGCATAAAATGGAAATACAGTGACTTGTGCAGGATTCCTGGAGGGTCACAGTTGTAATGTCTGCCTAGCACAATGTCATTGTTGTCATCTTCTTTGCATGAGTATTATTTTGTCAGTGGTATATGGGCCTTTGAAGAAATAAAATACTACAGAAATGCAAAGTAGTAATAAAATATTTATGCATTCTTACCATTCAACCCTGTTTCCCCAGTCTTTAATAACTATATATGCATCTGTTTCTACTATAATTTAGGGAAGAATTTAAGCATAGATTTATCTCAAAAACTGTTTCTTGTCCTTGTACCTAATACTTCAAATTAAGCATGTGTCTAAAAGCTTCTTGACTTTGGTCACTTGAGGCTCTGTTGCTAAAATGCAGTAGGGTCATGAGATAGATGGAGTCAGCAGAGAACCTGAAGGGAAATTCAAGTGCAAGGATGCTGATTTCAGAGGTTATTTATTCCTTTTAGGATGTTTGACTTCAATACACAGCTTTATCCTGGAGGCTGAGAAATAACTCTAAACTTGCAGAAAGTGGCTGCATGGAACAAGTCTAACCATTATAATTTCTACAATGCTTTATGTCTTTTTCTAGTTGTGAATGACACAGAACTGACTCACATCTGACCAAGGATACCCTTGAAACTGAATATTCTGGGGTTTTAGATCACAGAATTGAACTCAGATATTCCTGGAAGATCTTTGCCTGTTTTCTGAAGACCTCCCCAGGCACACTGTTGTTAGATTGAGTGATAAGCAAGCTGCTTATTGAAGAACTCAAAATGGAAATGGCTGCATTAATGACCCTTATACACTTATCACAGATCAGTATTACTATAGGTTTTTCTGCTAGTACTGGTTACAGAATCATAGAGAAGTATAATAAAAATGGACTCCATCATTTAACCCTTTACAGACAGATGCTGGTAGCATAATGGAAGTATAACAAGGTGATCACAGGAAGTGATTTTTTTTTTTTAGTTGGGCAAAAAGGTACCACTTTAATTAGGAAGTTGTGTCTGAATATCAGCATTAAGTTTAAACAAAATCCCAAGAAGTTTAAGCAAAAAGATTACACTAGAACTCACTCCCTCTTCCAAATTTTGTTCTGTCTCTAGAATAAGTCTTGAGATTTATGGTGCAGGTCTAAGGTCTATTTCAGTTGCCCAAATCTAAGAAATAAATTAGAAATCTTGCCTGAACTTTTTTGCACCAGAAAGCACAGATACACTTTGTACAGTAAAGTTCTCAAGGTAAAGGGACGATGTTTATCTCTTATAATTTTACTCAAGAAATGACTTCAAACATTGCATTGCTATGTATTCAGAAAGGAGAGATAACCACTGCATCCTGCCCCAGAGGTACTTGGATTATTATTATTTTTTAAACCAAGTCTATTTTTCCATGCATGGTTCATTTGCCTTTTCTTTGTCAGATTTTCCTGGTAAGTTCAGATCTTCTGGTTCCCAGCCTAGTGGGGTTTTTTGTACTGTGCTATAGTCAGTCTTGCTACTCTATGCAAAAATGGTGGCAAAACAAAAGGTGTTTTAACCTGGTTTCCAGCATTGTCAGTTGGTGTAAACGTGCTCGCTAATGTGACACAACAGTGGTTACACGTTCTTCGGTGGGACTGAGGCTATATTAGCCCTTATGTGGGACAAGTTCATTTGGTTTTGTGCATACACCAAACAGCCCTTTCATAAACGCATTTCTGATATTTTTTGATCTGCATCACCAGGTGAACACTCAATAGCTTTGGCATATAGAAGTCCTATAGCAAGAATGAGAAATTGGTACAAGGAGGGCTATCGTGTCTGAATATTATCAAGGGAGGAAGAAGAGGAGCGAAAGGACTTCTTCAGACAGACTGCTTGTTCATTTTGTGGCATCTTGACTGCAATATTTCACTGTTCTGTTACCTGGCTGGTAAAGATGATAGATAGATACTAGTCTTGCCAGACACTTGTTATTAACCTAGTTGGCAGTGCATCACAGCATTGTCATTCTTTAGGGCCAGTGAGTAAAAAAACTCTCCACAAATTTAAAATCATGTGAAGCCAGAGGTTCTGCTGATACTTTAGTGCTAGAAGATAAATGCTTTGGTTTAAAATATCTACTTATTGAGCTAAGTTGCTTCTGTCTTAGAGCAGTGCAAGATTTGTGGAAAAGATCAGGAGTGCTGTTCTACACTCATTCAAGTGAAGAACAAAAGCAAGTACGCAGCTGATTGTCACACCTCTGGCATTCAGTGGAGGCTGGATGGATCTGCAGGAGCAAACTGAACAAGTGCTAGGGAAACAATCACACATAGAATTTCTCTCAGAGTCCATTTGCCACTTGCTAATCCAAGACTCAGAAAGAGCCTTCAGGAAACCATTTTCTCCGTTCCCTTGAATTGCAGAGGATTGACTGTGTTAGGTTACTCCATATATTTTTTCTTTCCTCTGTTTTGAAACGCTTTCAGTGGTGGGGGACAGTACTACCTCAGAGTTGATTTGTTCTTATGCATAGTATTTGCTGTTAGAATGAAATTCCAAATGTCTGATCTGAATCTCCATTTTTGCAATTTAAAACTGTATTTACTTTTTGTTTGTAGGTGTTTATGAGAAGAGATTTTAAGTGGGGCGGATTTATAGATTGATTTTATTCTTAGCAAGCACTTGTAATGACCTCATCTTTGCTCTGGCCTCTGGATCTCTTAATCCTCATTTTCCCTTTACTTATGCTGTCACTGTATTTTCAGCTCTTTACTGGACTGAGTGTTTTGTCTCCAATAGCGGCTCTTATTGCGTTGCATTTCCTCAAGTGTCTTCCTATAAGATTTCTATGTCTTATTAAAAGTAGCTGTGTCTAGTGCTTTATCTCCTCACCTGATCCACTCTAACCCTTCATTTCTGGATGTCTTTTCACTCCCTCACTCACTCACTCACTCACTCACTCACTCACTCACTCACTCACTCACTCACTCTGCTTGTAGCAGTGTGTTCTCCTTACAGAAACTCTTATCCTGAGGATGATTGAGTGGTTCTGCTTAAAGGACTTAGATTTCATCCAAATTTAATAAAAAGGTGGGACTTTGATGGGACTGAACCTGACAGAGTTCGTATCTATGTTTTTTACTGGTGATTCACTTCTTAAAGATGAATGGGAAAGAAAGCATACTACCATATAATTTTAACTGAAAGCTGTAAATAATCAATTAATACTCAGATACAGAGTCAACTGCAGAAGGTTTGACTTTTTTTTATTCCCTCATATTTTGGTTTAACCAAATTTCTGTACATAAACTAAAGCATTTTCTTCAGTTATTGCATGCGAGTTAAAATAAACCAACCTGAGAAAATTGCATCTGTTCGTTTTCACACATCCTAGGGAAGCACTTAGAAAAGAAGATGGCACAGGCCCATTGTGCTCTTGTGATATCAGACAGCATAAGCTTTGTGCAGTGGTGTTCCCTGAAGCTGTCTTTGTCAACTCTCTGCTGCTTTTATGTCACTTGTCAGTTTGCAAGTGGAATCAGACCCTAAACCAGGTTGCCAATCATTGCTAAACAGAAAAATGGGTTAAATTTGGAAGGTAAATCCCTCACAAGGAATAATTCCTTGTAGACTAGTCTTCTAACTTTCTCAATCAATGCTTATTGATGTACACACTACATGTATTATTTACGTCTCTCACTAGGACTGTACGAGAATTAAACAATGCTTGCACATTATGCTGTACTGTATTATAGTAAAAGGCACTTGGTAAGGGCTCAAGAGTTAACATTAACTTCCATTTAACTTGGGGTCTATACTAAACACTTCATCAGTTCATATATAAAATGCTGGGAAGGTGTTTACTGTTATTGCTATAGTACTATAAAGTTACACTAGCACTTCTGCGTGCAATGGAGATCTGAGCCCCATGGTCCCAACCATTCTCTATGAAGGGTAACTGTCATAAATTGCTTAAATTAAAAAAAAAAAACCACATGAAAACAAGGGAGGCTGGAGGCTGGATTGCTGCTATCTGACCAGGGTCACAGAAACAAGAGATAAATACAGCTCTTTCTGACCCTTTCTTTCTTTGCGGCTTAGGAAATTACGGCACCTAGGGTTGTGTTTTGCAGGGACACTGAGTTGTATTCCAGTTGCCTTTTGTGGAGGCCTTACTTGAGCTTTGCAACACTCAAGTAACAAACATTTGGCCCTGCAGGATGCATTGGAGAATGTAAAGCATGAACATGGGCTCTTTCCATTCCATGGGACAAAGTGATGGGATTGACCTTACTGAGTAGGAACTAGATTCACTTCCCTACCCTCAGCATCTGGTGTCATTTTAGTGTCCTAGGGAATCCTGCCTTGTCTCCAGCTGCTAATCCAGAAGGAAAGATGTCATGAGTCATGTCTGTCAACCTATGTAGATATCTCAAGTCCCCTAGTAGAACCCAAATGACACTGGACATTATGTCATAGCAACTGAGTCAAACCCCTACTAACCATCAACTGCAACAGGAACATAGATACCCTGAGCACATATTTGTTTAAATACAACCCCTATAGTCCAGCTGAGGCCCAGACCCTTCTCCACTTGCTGGATGGGGAACATAAGTGCATTTCTTAGGTTATTTTTATCATCCCAGTATCCTAGTCACCCATAATTTGCTTGGACATTGTACACGCATTAGGCTTCTATGGTGGTGAATACACTACTTGCTTTCTCTCAGAAGTGGTTCTCCTTCCAAGCTATCGATGTTAAATAATGGGTGGGAGGAAGAAAATAAGAGAAGCTGATCAAAGTATTAAATATATCTTTAAATAGCTGACTTTCATAAGTCCTCTATCCCAGATTGTTTCCTCCATTAACACCTATAAGAGTTGATTAAATATGAAACAGATAGACCAGATTCATCAACACTGACATTTTTTTTCAGAATGTATGTACCTACCAAAAAGAGATTATTGCCATTTGTTATTAAAGCACTCCTAACTATACCTTCCATGAGCAAAAAAAAACTTTGGTTTTTTATGCCCAATAGTTTTTCTTGCCCTTGATAGAATAACTGACAAATTAACAGTGATCTCCTAATTTATTCTTGTAGTGTTCATTTTTTTTATAATCCAAAAGCAATTAAATTCTCTTTTATGCCATATTGTCCTGGTGACAGATGTGTGGTTACCACTCAGACATTTGATGGCTGACATAAATCATCCTGTGATCAAAGGGCCTGTTGACTTGAGAGTCTCTATTAACAGCAGATGCCTCCACATACAGAGTGACAAGAAAATTCTTCATGGGAGTCGCATTTCACTTAACCACCTTGCTTCACTCTGACTTTGCAATCTGACAGCTTGCTTATTTTATGACAGCCAGGATTCTTCAAATATATGTTTACAAAGCTACCAAATGTGTCACTTTATCACTTATACCAAATAGCACTTTTGATATAGAAGAAGTACTTTAAAATTTATAGGGACAGGAATAGATAGTGAGTTTAACAATTTGACAAATTTATCCTCAAATGTTGGTAGAACTGTGGGAGTTTTTTTACAATTACACTAAGAGCAATAGCCACACATTCCCTTTTCTCCCTGTCCCCTCACCTCTGTCTCTCACAGTAGCTATAAATTAGATTGCAGTGGGAGCCAGGAATCTTCAACTGCAATTAAACCAGAGCCAAGTCCTGGACCAGAGCTATGTAACTTGATTGTCTATTCTGCTGAACTATGAGGAAGCCTCTGGTGCAGTTTTAGCCATCTCAACTAGTTCAAGAGGTTCAGAAGTTAGTGAGGTCCTGTGACAGATGCACTCAAACCCCCTCAAACAAACCAGCAGCAGTGTGGCTCAGCCTCCAGAAGAGGTAAAGTCCTGAGCTTTGGCTGGGCCAAGAATTCCTCTAGAAAACCCATGAGGAGCAGAGCAACACAGTGAATGCTGATAATTGTGGGTTTAAGGAGCCTCGTGCATACCTTTCCTACTGCATGCAATTTGACTATGAGTCAATAACTTTATCCCATAAATAGGACAGCCTAATTAAGCCTTCTTTGAGCTCTCCCTGATAGTTACTGTGGCTACATGATGACAATCTCTACTTGTGCTGGGACACTTCTCAGTGGTGCTCCTCAAAACAATGAGACTTTTTACCAATGACGGATCACTAGTAAGCCCCATTTGAATCCTCCCAGAACAGCAGCTGAATTGCATATCAAGCAACTCTCTTCTTTAGCAGGGATTAGCTATTTAGCTTAAATAATACATACATATAAAATAAGTCAATAAAATACAATAAATCATTTAGAGTTATAGTTTTGCGTAATTTAGTATGCTGTTGGTTTACCTACCATGAGTAGCTAGACTTGTTGAAACAGTAGGCTGCAAGCTGTAAATTTCCACTTAAACTTGTCATAAATATGTACCTATTTAGTCAAAACAGGGCCTCCAGAGGCAAAATAAATCAAGCTTCAAGTATACAGCTGTGGCTAGACAAGATAACAACCTGAAAGACAGTGAAGGAATCTAATGAGGAATCAGGAGCCTCCAGACACAAATATTACTACTGAACAAAACCATCACATCAGGGGCAGGTAAACAGTCTGCAACGGTATAGTTGTCCAGAGATTTCTTTTTTTGGGTTGGCCCAATCTCCAGAGCTAACAATGCTGCCGTACCACTTTATTAAAAAATTTATTTTATAAAATCCAGTGCCTGACAGTCTGCTTTGCAAAACCTCAGATTGAAATTTTAGAGCAAATTCTGGATATCCAAATGGAAGGTAAGTGAATTAAGGATAAGCATGATGAAACTCTGAAATCTTAGCTAAGAGATACAGAGGATCAGGTGTGCAAATACAGTTCTTTAGCTTTACTCTCTGAATCCCTTTGTGATAAACAGTCAATCAAGTATGGGACTGGCATAGGAGCCAGCCATATTTAGACTTCTCTCTGAGAAGAAGAGTTTAGAAATCAATGGCGTTGTTTCTGAATCTCCTGACTTGATGAGGAAGGGGTCAGCCTTTCCTTTCAGGATCCACAGTCCCTGTGCAAAAGACAAGCCCAGAAAACATTTATTGAAGCCATTTTTGGCTACCCATTTTTGAAGGGAAGGGGATTTTTTGTATTGCAATTATGACCAGACGGTGCCAGGTTGTCTCACTATTGTCCAGAGAGTAAGCTCAGGCACAATTTAGTTTACTAGTATAAAAATAATATAAGGCTACTTAGAAGAATCACAGAATCACAGAATTGTTTAGATTGGAAAAGACCTTTAAGATCATAGAGACCAACCGTAAACCTAGCACTGCCAAGTCCACTACCAACCATATCCTTAAGCATCACATCTACAGGTCTTTTAAATATCTCCAGGGATGGCCTCAACAGAGGCTCAGGGTTCTTTGGAATTTGGGAGACCTCACCAGTTTCTGCTCAGGGAATTGTGTCTTCTAGTTGTGGTTTAGTTTATGTGCCCCTTCTAGGCCATGAAGGGGAAGAAATTTGCTTCAGCTTATTCTGCACTATGGCCTGTCTAGATGTTTCATGTTGATGCAGAGAATTCATTTCTTCTTTTCTAGATGAATGAGTAATGAGCACTTTTTTTTCTCTCTTTCCTCTTTATTTCCAAAGTACTGTTAAAGGAGGGGGTGACAACTTGCTATTAGCTTGACTCTGTAGTGAAAAAAACAGCTTGAACTACATGGAAATTATTTATGGGCTTCCATAAATAACCTGCAT
>VWPV01023145.1:65050-105846 GCA_013389885.1 Geococcyx californianus | reverse complement strand
TTTGTTTTGTTTTGTTTTTCCTGAGAACACTGTTGTTAGGATTCTAAAAGAGAATAAAGTGAATTTAAGGATGGAATCTGTTGGGTTTTTATGCAAATGCATTTATCTGTTCTCTTCATATGTCCCTTTAGCTGCTACAGATTATTGGGGCTAATCATCATGAACAAAATCCTTGTCTGACACACAGCTGGATGTATGAGTTCTCTTAAAGACAGTAAGGAATAACTCTGGTACAATGCCCATCAGCAGTTTCTGTTGGTATAAAATGTCTGAGGTGCCCTCCTGTTCTGAGATGGCTTCATGCAATTTCATCACGTCCTATTTTTTATCTGATAAGATTAGAGATTGAAATACAGTTTTTAAACAAATATAAAGTGTTAGGTTTGTGTGAGGGGTTATATTTCCTATTTCTATTACTCCCACCAATGTTTTTACCTTGTCTTTACTTGTAGAAGCTCCATAGGACATTACAGAAGGCTGAAAAACAAAGTGTTTGCAAAATGTACTTGGCTTAATTCAAAGCTGAACAGAAAAATAATGTGGACTTTACAGAATAAAAGAAGAAACAAAGTAGAACTTGGCTGATGCAATTGATTTCAACTAGACTTTTTTGATTTACATAAATGAAATCTATGCAGGATTTTTTAAATTTTTTTTTATAATGCAGGGTACAATTTTTGTCCAGAGCTCTTTTAGATACATTAGTGTCATTCCACAAAGACCTCTGGGAGTAAAATCTGAAATGAATTCACTTATCTGAGAAAAAAATATACCACTGATATCATTGCCTAGAGAAATATTAGGAAAAACAAATAAATCACAATAGCAGAATCATTCCAAAGGGGAAAGAAAGTCCAGACACATAGTGTTTTCTTGCACATGCAGTATATTAAAGATGCAAGCTACCTCAAGGCCTTTCAATTCATTTGATTTTTCTGTGGTTGGTTTAACTCAATATTTCAAGGTCCTTGCTTCCTTATTATGTTGTTCTTTGGTTTTTTATTATGTTTTCATTTTGAAGTATTATCATGAGAAGCACTTTTTTGAGCATCATATGAATACACAGGAATACATAATGGCACTTGCATTTTCGTATGACCTTGTTATTCCCTAGGTTAAATTGATCTTTGTTCACTTCTTTTCTTTCGCACCCTCTTCCCGTACCTCTCTCTGTCACACACACATTTAAAGCTTTGGGAGAAACACAACTCAAAAAATTATCTACTGTGGTAAAATAAGTGACAATAATCAGTGCTCTTGTTAATAATATGTGATTTTAAGTCAATTATTAGGACTGAAACCTGTGATAAGCTTCACTGAGCAAGACAGTAATGCATTGAAAAATCTGATTTGTCATTGGATCTCTGTGATTTTTGAATGCTAGTATTTTCCCTAGACTAAAGATAGACTGCAGATTCATCTTAACTGCATTGTCTATAATGGTATTTTTCCAATAATTGAGGCCCATCTTTATTTAAAGATGGATGTAGAATGAAGTGCTGAAGTGGCTTTGCTTTCCCTTCTGAGAAAACGTTACACTGTGAGTTCAAAACACATTTTCTTTGTTTTTATTTCTTTTAATTTTGGCAAGCTGTCACCAACAGCTAAACAGATAGAATCCTTTGCAGCTTTTCTAGAAACAAGAAAAATCGCACAGTTTTGTTCCAGTCATTTAGCTATCATATATGAAACACCTTTATTTTTGGGGGGAAAGACATTTGCTTAGCACCTTTAATATTTTGCAAAATCCCCTGTACTATATGTGGCTGTTATGCAGAGTTTCAAGTACAGATTGTTGATTTATGAGATGAAGAATGATTAACTTTATTCTGTGGCATTTCTTCATGCATTTTTTAAAAGACTGGAAAAAAAGTATCTTGAGTTTTGTGATACTTGTTCTTATTATTTTTCAAATATAGAGATACAAAGTGATTCCTGAATCTTAGTTTGTCCCATTAATATTTAGCATTTGTATTCTATGTTGAAGACGTGTGGCATTTTTCACTTAGTTCGGTTGTGATGTATTATGCAGAGGTGTCACCGATACACTACAGGTAGAAAAGTAATTTTCTGCCTATAGGAGACACCAAAAACACGTGAAAGGTCACTGTAATACCTAATTCTCTCCAAGAACCATGACAATGAGAACAGCAGAGGAGTACATAATGTAGTGTAGGTGAGGCACAGTGGTTTGAAGGCAGACAAGGCAAAACTCATTTGTATGAGCAAGATGGTCTCCTCAGGCAAGGTAGGAGCTAAAACAGCTTTTCCATACAATCTAACCTTCCTAGGGGGATATTCCTAGGGTCATTTCAAAGGTAACTGTACAGAAACTTCAGGTGAGTTCAGTGTCTCACCCACTATTGCTGGAGGTACAGTCAGCTGCAGTGTGGGTAGCCTCCAGGTGATGAATTATCTCTGCTGCCCTTGCAGATGGGGTCCCCTCTGCTAAAGAGAGGAGTGAGACCTGTTGGCTGTTGGTGCTGCTGCTGTCTGATGCAAACACCACCATGTTGGTTGTATTTAAAATAAGGCTGCCTGCCATCTGGCCATCGCTTAGTGGAGTAAGCCTGGTGACTCTAATTATTGAGAAGGGTTTCTACTACAGTGAAGGTCATGCTCACTCTGTATGACTGTTGCAGATTATGTTTTTTATCCTTTGGCCTTGGTGAGCTAATTCAAAACTGATTTCAAAAAGCAGTATTCCAAGTTTGTACTTTGCTGGCCAACACATAAATAAATAAATAAATGACACTGAAATTGGTAAATGCAGGCTAATACACAGAACACAACTTTCTTGTAAGGCTGGAAAAGAGTTCTACTGGAAAACTGGAGATTTCAGTCATGTCTGGATAACTGTTTTGTAAGTTTAACCCAATATTCATCACACAAAACCACTGGACAGACAAAAAAACAGAACCCTGCAAGTCAGCAGTGGTGTTCATCAGTCATTTGAAACAGAGCTGACAATTGCTAAATTGGATGCCTCAATGACACTTTGAAGCGAATCCCTAAACCCTTCCTGGGACACAAATATAACAGACTCCAGTAGAAAAAAACCCTATATAGAGTATTAGAGATTAAAATAGAAATACTTTTCTACAGCTGTATTGATCTTGTGTGGCGAGGTTTCAGTAGAGGGATGGTTACAGGGATGGCTTCCGTAAGAAGCTGCCAGAAGCTTCCCCCATGTCCAACCGAGCCTCCAGCATTATGTGGTAACTGCTGTGTGGTAATGTAGTTAACAAGGGAAAAAGAACCCTGCTGTGGAACAGTGGCCAGGAGAGGAGTAAGAATATGTGAGAGAAACAACTGTGTAGACCCAAGGACAGTGAGAAAGGAGGGAGATGAGGTGGTCCAGGAAACAGAGCAAAGATTCCCCTTCAGCCTGTGGAGAAGAAAATGGTGAGGCAAGCTGTCCCCCTGCAGACCATGGAAGTCCTACTGCAGCCCATGGAGGACCCCAGAATGAAACAGGTGGATGCACCTTCAAGGCAGCTGCGACCCTGTGGAGAGCCAACACTGGAGCACGACAGGACCGGTGACTGCGTGAAGCAGAGCCTACATTGCAGGAGCTTTGCTGGCAGGACTTATGACCCTGTGGGGTGGAGCAGTCTGTTCCTGAATGACTGCAATCTGTGGGAAGACCCACACTGGAGCAGGTCATGAAGAACTGTAACCCATGGGAGGGATTCATGTGGGAGAAGTTGGAAGATTGCCATCCATGGAAGGGACTCCATGCTAGTGAAGGGGAAGAGAGTGAGGAGAAATGAGCAGCAGAGACAACATGTGATGAACAGACCAGAACTCACACTCCCTGTCTTCCTGAAACATTTAGGGGAGGAGACAGAGAAAACTGGCAGTGAAGCTGATACCAGGAAGTAGGGAGGGGTGGGGGGAAGATGTTTTTAAGGTTTGGTTTAATTTTTCATTATCCTACTCTGATTGGAAATAAACTAAACTAATTTCTCCTAGTCAAGTCTGATTTGCCTGTGATGATATTAGTGAGTGATCTCTCCCTGCTCTTATCTTGACCCACAATCTCATCCAGCCGAGGAGAAGGGGTGATAGAGTGGCTTGGTAAGCATCTGGATACCCAGCCAGGGCCAACCCACCACCACAGCACTGAAACAGGAAAAGAACATTGATAAATTTCTTCTAGGTATCTCTCACAGCTCGTTCCCCATAAACCAATTTAGAAACAGTTCCAACAGAGCAGCTCAAGGCAGAGGCAGTGTCACCAGGTGAATTGGTACCCTGTATCACTTCACCTTTGTTCTACTGATTTGTTCTGCACCCTATATACCTCAGTAAATGTAGTTCAGATGTGAATTTTCAAAGTGAAAAGACAGTAACAAATAAAAATCAAAACTGATTAGGTCTAGCCATTTTTGTTACATATTTCATAAAATTTCTGTGTACAATATGGTCTATTGTCACAGGAGTGTTTGGGATCTTCTTTGATGGAAAAGGGTATTGTTTGTAAGCAAGATTTTTTCACGACATTCTCCTTTATTAGCATCCAGTCAAATATGATTCTGCGAGAGTATAACTGTTCAAAATAGAACTCAGACTTTGACCGTAAAAAATATAGAGTAAAATCCTTTTCTAAGATATAAATTGCAAATAATTCTACTATAATACTGATGAAATAGATAAACATAATAATTCTCTGATATTAATAAACATATGCCATATGTTCTATTTTCTTTCTTTCCCCTTTTCTTTGAATGTTTCTAGATTAGAGAAAGATGAGTTATTTGTTTCATTTTAATTTCTCTCTAACTTTTCCATCTCTTTCCTTTTGAAGGTTTGTACTTTATTTTGCAAGTCTCCCTTGAAATTATATTTTAGATTTCTATTTCCCTTCACCTTTTCTATTTCCTTTTTTTATGTTCAGTGTATCTTTTAATATTTTTTGGGGGTTTTTTTGTTTTTTGGTAAATTATACACATATACTTTGTCTGTATGTTTGTTTTTTTCTGGACAAGAACATTTCCTCTTATGCTTCCTTTTTTTCATCAGCTCAAAAGAGGTATTTTAACTTGAACACAAAAGAGCTGGAAACACCGAGAAGGCCCCCTGTGCCATTCTGTCTATGCCATGTTTTGATTTACAGAATATAAGGTACAACATCAGCTGGTAGAGTTGATTAATATCTTCTGTATTTGTATTATTTCTTTTATCAAACATTTCTTCTTGCTGCCTGTTTCTCAAGCTCTGTAATGCGTGTTCCCCTTATTTTGCCCCTTTTTCTCAGTATGACATTTGTGCCTCATTGCAAGGAGCAGACTACTCATATTATACCTTCTCTGTGCAATTGCAAAACTAATTTTGCTCACAGTTCTTGAATTGGCTCCACTATGTTGGTTTGCTCTGCTAGCCTGTTCAAGATTTTGTTTTATGTATTTGACATTCAAGACTTCCTGTGTTCTCTGTTCAACTCTATAACTAGCGTTGTGCCACATCTGTTTATGTCCCTATCTTTCTCCCATCCATAAAGATGTGTGGTATGATTAGAAGGAAGATGAGTTAGGAACCAGTGTCTTCCTAATTCACCCCTAAAGAGTAGAGCATTGACTCCAGATACTCCTGCTTTTGCTGAGGGAGAGCTGACAGAAATCAGGAGAGACCGTGATTGGCAGCTCCCATCTCCCATCTCCCATCTCAGCTCACACCCCTTCTTACTCCTTCCTCACCTTTCCTTCTAATCCAAAAATGATAAATAAATGAAACCGTGTCACTCTGAAAAGTGTGTACACTTTCGGCACTTGCCTTGTACATCAATTGGTCTTGGAAATGTAAATATATACCTGGCTTTGAAAACATGAAGTCCTATGCAAGCACTGTGTGTGAGTGACCCTCACCGCTACGTGATTCTTTAGGGCAGAACTGAGACTAGTGCGCGTATCAAAAGGAATGTAACCTGGGTTTGAAGCTGTGCTTTAACTAAGTCAATTCCACACCTGCTCCCTTTGTCAGTCCATATGTTTGTCATCAATGAAAAATCCTCTCCACATGAACATTTGCAGTAGGAATGATTATGACACATTTCATTATCTTCAGTAAATTGGATGATTCAGTCCTTGAACTGCTGAATACCCCACACAGGTCTTGTCCGCATTGCAGACTTCACTCAGTTATAGCATAATTGAGCTGAACTCATCATATACAGCCCATGCTTCTAATCCTGCTGCAGAGAAATCTTTTCTGCTGCAGTTCAGAGCATAGAGGGATTATTTTTTCCCAAATCCAAAGTAGAAATTATTAATTTTGATACCACTCAAAGTCTGTGGAATTGAACAATTTGACTAAGTAATCAATATGAGTCCTTATTTATTTGTAATTTCTTAAGTTTCTTAGAATTTCTAAAGCTATAGATTGATTACTCTTCTTTTAATATCCAGAAGATTCTCTCCAATGATTGAATCCATTTCTATTGTATCTTGGAATAGTTATTGCCTCATTTGTTCCTATTCAAGAATGATAATTACACCTGACAACCTTTCTAGTCTATTATGAAGCATTTGTCAGGTTAAAACACATCAAGGTCTTCTGTGTAATGGAGCTAAACGATTTTGAATCAAAGTAAACAGCCTTTTCCTGCATTTCATTGCTAATTTTCTCCAGCAAAGATAAGTATTCAGTATTTTTAGGGTGTTTCAGAAAGCTAGAGTTTTGCCTGGGTTTGCTGCACACAACCAAGAAGCAGCTGTTCACAGTTCCCACCCCCTTAGCAGAAATAATACAATACATGCCCTTGGCATAGTGAACATTTAACATATACTCTCATAAAACACTAGAAATTATGTATGGAATAATATATGAAATAACATTTTAACAAAAGCTGTTTTGTGGTCCTAATTGTTCCACAGAACTCTTTCTTTTATAAGTGGGGAAAAAACACCGAGATACAAGATTCAAACTCAAGGTTTACACTTGTTTATTTCAAGATCTCATATAAACACATCTCTCACTGATCTTTCAGAGGTGAGCTGGCAGTCTCTGGAGTGTGACCACAACACATAAGGTATGTGTCACCTTGTGACACTTGCTGGATTGATTCCTTCAAGTGAGGTGTTTTGAGGAATTCCTACTTTACAGTTCTCAGTGGGGTTTAGAGATGAGAGAGATTTCAAGCCGCCAGGTGCCAAAGGCAGAAGCAGAACTTTAAGTTCCAAGTGAAGTTTTACACTGGAATGCATACATGCATAAATTTAAAAGTGCCTCCAGATCTTTCAGACTTCAGATAAAAGCACAGATAACTATTTTTTAATAGAAAAATAAAGACAAATAGTATTCAATTTTTTTTTTTTGGCAGAAACTGCCAGCTAGTAATTATGAAATTGCTTAAAAATAAAATGAGGAGAGGGCTTGTTTAGGTTTTAATTTTGGGGATTATATAGGGATTTTTTTTGTTATAAAAGTATGAAAGAGTTTCCAGATAAGAAAGGTCACAAGGAAACCATTAAATATTTCCCATTTGTAGAAAATAATTGTTTTATACTTATATTAATTTCTCCACCTTAACTTGTCCAGAGGAGAGCAACGAGGATGGTGAAGGGGCTGGAGCACAAGCCCTGTGAGGAGCGCCTGAGGGAGCTGGGGTTGTTTAGCCTGGAGAAGAGGAGGCTCAGGGGAGACCTTATTGCCCTCTACAACTGCCTAAAGGGAGGCTGTAATGAGGCAGGGGCTGGTCTCTTCTCTCAGGCAGCCAGTGACANACAACATTTGAAGCAATATGATTTAGTTTGGGTCTTGGTTGAGAGAGGGAGAGAGAAGTGATTTTAAATTTTAATGAGGAAGACTTCAGCATTTGAAGGGCAACTTGTTTATTACAAGATCTGCAGCAATATGAATTAGCTTTTCAGAAGGTGCATTCTTTTCTCAAGTGTCAGTAAGTAAAACAAGGAGTGATGCCTCATGTGAAGGAATATTGTCTTGGAGAAAACCAGGGGTTTTCCATCAGTTCTTGATTTATAAGGCAAGTGAAAGCAGTAGTTCCACCACCCATACAAAAAAAAAATCAAACAAACCAAAACCCCCCAAAACCCGTAACAGAGAACTTGAATGAAACCATCAAAAGAGAGTTCTTTTGCCTACCTTGATATGTGACTGCAGATTGTTAAGATTCCATTTAAAATGTCTGTTTACTTATTAGCCCTTCCTCCGCTAGTGAGGCTTACCAGAAAATACATATTTAAATACAAACTCAAGGCAAAGAGAAGCAATGTATAATTTGTGATGATCTATATGACTTAACCTGTGAAGAAATAAATTTGTTCACAGTATTATATCTTCAATGACATTTCCTCTGAACAGTGTTCCCAACACACTGCTGACTTTTTTTAGAGAATGCTAGGTAAAAAAGTATTAACATTTTACTGAGTAGTCATAGTATTTTCTTTATAACTTTATATGTGCTTCTTGAAAAATGTTAAAAATATGACAACTCTAGGAAAGACATAAAGTATAATTAATATGGTCAAAAAAACCCCAGTAAAAACATAGGTAGTGGAAGCTAGGAGAGCATTATGTCATCAGAATTGAAATTATGCCATGGGAGGAGGAAGAATGCTAGTTTAAAGTATAAACTACTCCCTTGTCAAAGCCATCAATCCATCTTATTCTCCATCATATAAATGCAGCATACGTTGTGCACAGGAGGCAAAGAAAGGAGGATTTACTTTTTTATCTATGTCCAGAGTTGCCATGGGATTAAATGCACTTAATAACCCCTCAGATGCACATACTTAACTCTTAATGGCTGTAATTTATTGACATCCTATAGGAATGCATCTCTATTATTAAAGCTAAAAAGTTTGTAGAAGAGCTAGGATTTTAATTCCAGAAAACAACTAGATATTTCCTTCCTAAAATTTGCCTGATTATATTTATAGCTTACTAGTTGTTAAGTAATTTTTTTTACTAAATTTTAATTTATTTGTCAATATTTGTAATAAAATTAATCATGATTAATTAACTTTGCAATAATGGGGTTGTCTGAAGTGCTCATAGAGAATTTAAAGTGTAAAATCAGCATCAAGGGCTGGATGTTTTCTCTTTAAGTTCTGTTTTTATTGATGACGCATTTAATGGTTCAGCAATCAGAGAAAAGAAAAAACTTTATATTTTCTTTGAGGTTATGCTATTTGTTTTAACACTTAGTTAGAAATGGTAATTTCATATACTGTAAAAAAAAACAGGCTTTTCCAGGAATGGAACTAGTAACAGAAGTTTTTTGAGAGGAAATAGTTTTTGATTTGGTTTAAGTATTAAACCAGAGTACAGACAAAAATAGAGTAAAAAAATATCTTTTAGCCCCAAATACCTATTGCATTCCACAAACAGCATTTTTAAAGGCTAAAGTATCATCCAGACTCATTGTATTCTATTCATGAAAATAAGCTGCTTTTGCAGTTTGCCTTTTGAAAGAAATTCCATTAAAAAGGTAGCTATACCATAACTGGAACAACAAACGGAGAATATCCATCACAGTAAAGAATTCAGAAGGGCTTTTTTTTGTACATTTTTTCTCCCTCTCTTTGGCTCTCAGTCTCGGTCTCTCTGTCTGTATGATAGTGCAGGGATTTCTTGTAGATAATTATATGAAAGGTTTAAAATGAGAATGATAAAACAAATAGCTTGTTGTATTGTCACACTCCCTTGATTGTGGTATTTTTTAACATGTTCATTCATAGACTAAAAATGATAAGAAAACAAGACAACTGAATCTGCTATTTCTGTTATCTCTAAAATGTGCTTAAATTGTCCAAAAAATCATCTCCCAGCAGACCTGGCTGACTGGGGAAGTGCCACTTGACTGGAGACTGGCATTTGTTACACCCTTTTACAAGAAGAGTTGGAGGGAGGATCCAGGGAACTCCAGGCCTGTCAGTCTGACCTCAGTAGAGGAGAAGGTCATGGAGCAGATCATCTTGAGTGCTATCAAACAGCACGTGCGGGACAACCAGGTGATCAGGCCCAGCCAACATGGGTTCACCAAAGGCAGACCCTGCCAGACCAATCCAAACTCTTTCTATGAATAAGTTATCCCTTTAATGAACGAGGGAAAGGCTGTGGATGTGGTGTACCTGGACTTCAATAGAGCCTTTGACACTGTTTCTCACAGTATCCTGCTGGAGAAACTGGCTGCCATTGGCCTGGACGGNTGCAGCGTTACAGGCTTGGGGAGGAGTAGCTGGAGAGCTGCCTGGCAGAGAAGGACCTGGGGGTGTTGGTGACAGCCAGCAGAACATGAGCCAGCAGTGGCCCAGGTGGCCAAGAGGGCCAATGGCATCTTGGCCTGTGTCAGACCCAGTGTGGCCAGCAGGAGCAGGGAGATGATTGTGCCCCTGTGCACAGCACTGGTGAGGTCACACCTCGAGCGCTGGGTTCAGTTTTGGGCCCCTCACTACAGGAAGGACACTGAGGGGCTGGAGTGCGTCCAGAGAAGGGCAACGAGGCTGGTGAGGGGCTGGAGAACAAGTCCTGTGAGGAGAGACTGAGGGAGTTGGGGTTGTTTAGCCTGGAGAAGAGTAGGCTGAAGGGGAGACCTCATCACTGTCTACGACTGCCTGAAAGGAGATTGTGCTGGGGTGGGTGCAAGTGGCGAATCATAGGATGAGAAGAAATGGCTGCAAGTTGTGCCAGGGGAGGTTTAGACTGGACATTAGGAAAAATTTCTCTACTGAAAGAGTGGTCAGGGATTGGAACAGGCTGCCCAGGGAGGTGGTGGAGTCACCACCTCTAGAGGTATTTTAAAAAGGGGTGGATTAGTTGGTGATCTCAGAGGTCTCTTCCAACTTATTGATTCTATGACTCTATGATTCAATGATTCTATGAATATTCTCTCCTCAAATCATGAAATTTTGCATGCTTTTTTATATTTTAAGCCATGACCTTTATTTATATATAACATAATTTTTTAGTCATTTCCTTTTTAAATCTGAAATAAAATATTCTAGAGAAATACTATTATTCATTTCATTGAAATTCTGCTGAGTAGTCTGCTGTAAAAAAATCTGTAGAATCACGTTCTGAATGGATAGATGGATGGATGATAAATGTGAGAAAGCTGTGAAGGATGAGAGGGAGATTTTTTCACTTTATGCCCCTTTTAGTTTGCATTAGATTTTTCTTAGTTCTTGTAGTTACAATAGACTGGAAGAAAGCATACATGTGAGAAAATAAGAAGTAAACCATGAAGATATGAAGATTAATAATACTATTCATACATGTAACCCCTGAAAGCTGAGTGAAAGAGAAGCTGTTGCTGTAAATGCCTGCAGGAGTAATGAAATTAGTTAGGTAATTTAACTGTATCTGAATTGTGACCACAAAAATCTCCTGCAAAGCACAATCTCTGTATTCTGTATTCTGGAGTTATAAAGAGAAAAAATCTTCACCTAGGTGACTGTTATTCAGTGATGTAATATCAGTTTATAGCAAGGTGTTATCAAACAGCATAAGTTTTTCCTGTTTTCCTAGTGTCTCTTTGAACAATGAAAGAAGATTTTGTGTTCCATTTCTGTTTTTTTTCTCTGTGATTTCGTGTGATTAACTCACGATTATCATAGGTGTGGTCACAGTTTGTAAATTCGCCCTTCTGTAGAAAAAATATGATCTATATATGTAATTTGAAACTCCAGATGGATCATTGTTGTTATGTTAGTATGTGATGGAATGAAAAGTTCAGTTCATATGTATTAATTTCTTTCAGTGCTCATTTATTCATTTCTTTAAGTGAGTATTTGCCATTTTCCAGTCCTTTCATTCATAGGGTAAAAATAATGTTCATCAGAATGTCACTTGTCATGCAACTCTCACAGAGTCCAATGAAGCTAAAAGACGTATTGATGAAAAGAGAACTGCTGAATAGAATCTGAAGGACGTTTTGTCAGGCACAAATAATGTCAAAATGAGTGATTCCACTTTAAACGCACCATGTAGCATCCTAGTTGCCTTCTTGTAATCAAACAGAAAATAAAAAGAGCAGTAAATTACAAGTTCATCAGGGGATTTATTGCTTAGAAAAAATGCAGACAGGATTGTAAGAAGTACAGAAAAACATCTGAAATTTTCATACGCACAATACCTTCAACAAAAGCCAAAGTTTCACCTATTAATAAAACAAGTTTGTTTCTTTTATCCGATCATCTTTTTGGTCCTCCTCTGGACTTGCTCTGACACATCCATGTGCTTCCTGTCCTGAGGACTCCAGAACTGAAGGCAGTACTCCAGGTAGAGGCTCAAAAGAGTGGACAATCATCTCCCTTGGCCTCCTGCTCACACATCTTTTGATGAAACCCAGGCTATGGTTGGCTTTCTGTGCTGCAAGCATGCGTTGTCAGCCCATGTCCAAGACCAAACTAAAGACCAGACAGCTTGCNTGAGAGTGCCCTCAATCCTGCTGCTCATGTCTGCCATAAAAATGTGAAACACTGCTGGTCCCAATACCCACCCACCCCTGAGGAATGTCCCTGCCCATTGGTTTCCACTTGGACATTGAGCCGTTACCACAACCCTCTGAGTGCGACCATCCAACCAATTCTTTACCCATCAATAGCCCATCTGTCAAACCTGTTTGTCTCCAATTTAGAGACAAGAATGTCAAGTGCTTTGCACATGTCCAGGTAGATTATGTCAGTTACTCTTCCACCAGTGCTGTAGCCCTATCATAAAAGACCTCCAGATGCATCAGGCACGATTTGCCTTTAGTGAACCATGTTGGCTGTCAGCAGCCATTGAGTACCTCATCTTACTGCATATCCTGGGTAACAAGGTCTGCCATTTCCTTCCAGAGATGGCCTATATTCTCCCTAGTTTTCCTTTCATTTCTGACATACCTACAGAAGCTTTTGTTTTTGCCCTTGATGTCCTGGGCTAGATTTAATTCTATCAGGGCTTTAGCTTTCCTAACCTGATCCCTGGCTGCTTCGACAATTTTTTTTTGTTCCTCCCAAGCTACCTGTTCTTGCTTTCACCCTCTGTAGGACTCCTTTTTCAGTTTGAGTTTGTCCAGGAGTTCATCCATGCAGACTTACTGGCATTTTTGCCTGACTTTCTCTTTTTTGGGATGCATAGTTCTTGAACTTGAAGGAGGTGATCTCTGAATATTAACCAGCTTTCTTGTACCCCTCTCCCCTCCAGGGCTTTATCCCATGGTGCCCTACCAAGCAGTTTCCTGAAGAGGCCAAAGCCTGCTCTCCTGAAGTCCAGGGTATTGAGCTTACTGCGCTCCCTCCTTGCTGCCCTATGGATCTTGAACTCCACCATTTCATGGTCACTGCAGCTAAGGCTTCCCTTAGCATCTTCAGCAATGCATCCATTCTTGAGCCCCCATCTCTCTCTCCTTCCCTGCAACTTCGGCAGAGGGCATATTGGACAGTCAGAACTGGAACACTTGCCCTGTGAGGAGAGGCTGAAGGAGCATAACAAGGTCAGCCCGGAGGAAGAGTAGCGTCAGGGACAACTAACTGCATCTTCCTAGTGCATCAGATTATTGGGAAGACAAATCCATGCTCTTTAGAACTGCCATTCATGGCAGTGTAACAAGGAGCAATGGACATAAATTGAAACAAGAAAGGTGTTTCCCCATGAACACAATCATGCAGTGAAGACGACTGCCCAAAAAGGCTATGTCCTCTCTGTCCTTTGAGGTTTCCAAAACCTGACTGCATAAGACTGTGAGCAACCTCATCTGACCTCGTCTGTGGCCATGCTCTGAGCAATCAGCTGGATTAGCTGTCCGTTGAACCTAATTACACACTGCTGCGATGACAAAAAGCAGGGACAGACTTAATGTAGATTGGTCCATTAAGTTGTATAACATTTTATACAGATAATGTCCCAGACACCCCACTTCTGGGACATTTTACTATATTATAAGGTTCTGGTCTTTGAAGAAGGCATCTAATTTTCAAGCAGCATTCTCCTGAAATAATTTGCAAAGTGTGTTTCAGTTGTCCTTTTCTTCACTAAGCCTGAAAGATGGCTTTTATTTAATTCTAGCACTCTCAGCTCACTGCAGTTCCTATCACAGCCTTAAAAAAAATAATGGAAGCAAGCTTAATCTAAAGCTAATTTATTGTTTACGGAATTCTGCTAGCAGTTGTTAGTCTGCCTTCACTGATCCTAAAAGGGAATAGTTAATGCATTTAAAACTAAACAGGGAAAAAAAGCAAGGGGTTAGGGGGAGAGAAAAGAAAATAAATTAGGCTTGTCTTGTCATAGCCTTCTACAGTAATTTCACTTAGCGAAAAGCAGAGTTGCAGATTTTCAATCAAATGGAAAACCATTCTGAAAGAAGATCTACAAAATTAAGCATTGTCTATTTAATTCACATGTGTAATAAACTCTGGCACTTCTTTTAGTGCTTTCCAATCGTCTCCTGCCATTACACAGAAATCCTATTCAAATGGATTACCAAAGGCAACATTAAGGTCAAGGAAACAAATTCTGCACACTCCTTTGAATGTCCCATTGATTTCCACGTTGGAGCTAAATTTCTCATTTATATTATTAATTCATGGTGGTTAAAAAAAAAAAAAAGACTCAAAGAAAAAGGAATATAGATAGTTTAGTAAATCAATGCAGAAACTTTTACTCCTTGCAGCTCTCTCTGAACTGTAGATTTATTCCTTTGGGACTAGGTAGTTTCAAATATCTGACTTCTTATTGCAATAAATCCTACCCTCAAAATAAAATCACGCACCATTGCCCTAGTTTTATTATTAAATTATCTAGTTCTTTAAAAAACACATTTTGTGTTTTTATTTGTATCATAGAAACTAAATTATTGATGTGTTATTTCCTTTCTAAACACTTCTTGGATTTGGTTTGGTTTTTTGTGGGTTTTTCTTTTGGTTCAGATAGATATTAATTTATACCTTAAAATATGACAAAGAAGAAAATATTTAAAGTTACAGCACATTTGTGAGAAAGTACTCATTGTAACAAGGAATTAGGAAAAAACCCACATCCCTTTGTATTTCTTAGGTGACAGTATTTAATATTTTGTGTACAACATGCCAGGTGACAGCACAAAATTGCTCTGTGCCTATAAAATTAAAATAACTCCTTGTCTCTCCTTATGGAGATTCTGCATCTGCCCAGGACATTGTAAAGTTTTAATAAAGACTGAGTATACTGTGTCTCCTTGAAACTTCTCACTGCATTCATCTATTTCTGCTTCCACGTTGCATGTGGGTTGTTTCTTCCTTGTTTAGTGCTATTATTTTAAAATTTGTGCTTTCTTTTGTCTCAACATAGCACATGGTTGACAGGATGATACACATCCTAAAGTGAGACTGAAAAAACCCAAAAACCTTAAATACAGCTACATATATCTCTATGTATCTGTATCTCTATCCAGCTGCGTTCTCTTATCTACACTATGGCAATAAGGTAATGTCTTCTGCTCTGTCAAAGGATAACGTCATTTCTAGATAATGAGATCCTTTTGAGTAAAAGAAGAAAACTGCAAATAGCCGTGCAGATCTCATCAGTTTATTTTCTCAGGAATTACATTCTGCTACTCGTTATTTATTTCTGAAATATGTTTGTTGACCACAATTTCATATCTGCTCTCCACCATAAAGATCTTTTGGACTCAAGTAGCCAGTTACAGTGGACTCATGGATGCACCAAGTATGATACAGACAGACCTTGTCTTTTACTTTATGTCATCTAGCTTGGGTGTCAGTGAACATGATCTTTCAAGTAATTCTATTTATCCCTCAAAGTTTTCAAAATAAACATCTGTAATCAGTCTGTGTATTCTGACAACTATATAAATAAATTATATACTAGAGCTGCTGTTTTCTGTCTGCCTTTCCTAAATTACGACCAAACGTGAGCATTCCTTTGCTCATAGCAATAGAGCTTCCTGGGCAGACCTTATGGAGATTCCCAAATCAGGAGGTCAAATTGCCATGTTGTTCTGGTTTGCTACAGTTTACACTGGATATTGATGATTTCTATATGACTCCTTGTAAAAAAGGGAGTCTCCATCTTCTTTATAGCCACAATTTAAATACTGGAACACTGTGATAAGGTCTTCCCTAAGACTTCTCCAGGTTGAACAAAACCTCCTCCCTCAGCCTTGCCCCATATGGCAGGCTTACCAGTCCTTTGATCATCTGTGTGGCTTTTCTCTGGACTGTCTCCAGTGTGTCAACATCTTTTTTTCTGTACAGCAGGGACCAAACTTGAACACAATATTCCAGATGTGGTCTGAGAAGCCTTGAGTAGAGTGGGAAAAGAACTTCTTTAACTTTGCTGGTAACATTTGAATTGTTATATTTTTCTTCCAACAAGTGCCTGGATAGTTGACTCACCCATAAGAACCAGATTCTCTTAACTCTAAGCTTGGTAAAGTGACCCAAATATTGCTTATTTGGCCATATCGTCTTGGTTTGAAGGTCAGTAGCAGATGCCTAGTATAAGATCATTCCTTGGACAACCCCTCTAATCTTGACCAAAAGACATTCAATAGAGCTTCTACAATCACTGTAGTTGACCTCCATGCATTCAATGTTCTCCTTTTTATAGACTGTTACTCCTCCTCCTCTTCTTCCCTGCCTGTCTTTATGAAACAGCCTATTGCCATCCATCGCAATCCTCCAGTCATGTGGACTGTTCTGCTGTGTTTCAGCTAATCCTATGTTATCATAACTTTCTGATTGGACAGGGAGATCCAGTTCCCCATGCTTTTTACCTTGGTTGAATGTATTGGTAAACAAACATTTGGTTGGTCTTCTGGTTCTCATCTTAGGAGGCAGCTAGGGACTACTTGTCACTGCTCTGCTTGGCCTGGCTTATTCCCCAGCTAGAGGCAGCGGTGTGAGTATTGGCCCCTGTTCCCTGAGTACTTCAGTTTAAAGCCTGCCTTACCGAGTTGGTCAGAAGGTCAGACCATCACATTGCCTTGGTAGGGTACAATTTCTTGTAGCTTCTGATGATTTCAGTTGCTCATACTGGGACTCGATCTGCTGAAAGAGTTTTGTCAGATTGTGAAGATTATCCTGTCAGAAAGTGCTCACAATTTCAGAATTTCTGTCTTCATTGCAAGGCTTTTCTCTTGTGCCTAGATGAAATTTCACATCAGTGCAATCACTGAGCCTTGGAAAACTCTTTCTTTAATGTCTCCTAAAAGCATCTGTGATCACAAGAGAAAGGTTGTTGTAAGAGATGATTACCTTTGTTCTAGTCCTTGTTCCTTGTTATGCCTTGTGAGAACAGAATCATTTTGTGCTCTTTCCTGCTCTCATTAAAGTCTGCCAATTGGGAAAGAGAATGGGGAAATGAGTACATTTCAGTCTTTAAGTTAGGGCTAAAAAAGGTCATGATCAAATGGTTTCATAATGTATGTCAAACATTTGAAGACAAATGCTTGCAAAGGTTATTAGAAATCATGTGTTTGAATCACTATGGGTCTTATTTTCAGGTGCTGACCTTCTCCAACAATAAAACAGAACTCTGTGCACCTGAGACATACAGAAGACCAAATGGAAAATCTAAATTAAAAGAAAAAGAAAATATTAAAAGATTGAGTGGGTGTGTGAGAGCAATATGGACTCAAAACCACACATATAATTGTAAAAATGTTTGTATACAATATCTATCTGACATAAATAGTCATATAATTTGCCTTACGAGTACTTAGTTAGCATAACAGATTCCATTTTTGAAGTACACATGCCAAGAACTAGTGACATACAGTATTAAAAAAATAATAACAAAAAGCAAATACTAATTATACTCCAGTATAGCCATTATAACGCTTTGGTTTGCAAGTTAGAAAACATTAAAAAAATTGTATTTTGAAAATAAAAAATATCTTCCTCAACTGAGGAAGACTTTCAGTGTTAGATTCTCTCATAGACATATTTCTTTATGCCATTCTACATACTTATTTTTAAGTGGTTGAACAATGAATCGTAAAAGGAAGTACGTAACAGACACTGTAAATAGCAAAGGAGAGTTTAACTAAAGTATTTTATGTTTAACTGAAGCCTCCTACATTATAAATTCAGGTTTTCTATTTCCAGTGAAATAAAAAGATTGTGTAAATTTAGCATGAGTGTTTCATGCCAGAAGAAAGTGTATGGGCTACAAGAAAGGACAGAACAGGGTCTGAGGATCAATGCCATGAGGACAAAGCTGCACACCCTGATGACTGAAGAAACTGAAAATAAAAAAGATGCAGTGAAACAGTAAAGAAACACTGATCATTGACTGGTTTCAGGATTCAGCTCAGAGTATAATTTCTGACTCAAGTAATAAGACAGACTTAAACAAGTTTTTTTTAAAATTTGAAGGAATGCTAGAATTTAACACTCAGAGTGAATCTCTTCCCCTATTCCAACCATATGCATTAATGTTGCCATGACATATATGAGGCAGAAGAGCTTTGAATGCACAGAGCATGCTAAGGTCCCTGCTCTGACATAGTGATGGTATTCCATATAAAGTTTGTCTAAGCGCCACACCAATTTGAAAAGTGCTGTGAAATTTCTGGGCTCAGCAATTCCTCTGCAAATTGAAATGGCTAATGATTTTCCTTATAAGCCATTGTCCTAGGTATTTTTTCCAGTTCAGAGATATTTCATAAAGTACTATTTACTAATTTAGGGGGGGAAGGGTGTGTGTGTGTGTAATTTTGTTCTAGAAGACAGTGTTAAGAAGTTTTCAAATGAAAACTCTTTACTACAGCATTACAGAAGGGTTGAAGATTGAGAAGAACTCTGTGTGGTTACCTGATTCAAAATCCCTGCTCAAGCACAGGAAACTAGGATCAGTTGCCCTGGACTATGTCCAAACAGCTTTTGAATAACTCCAGGGCAAGAAACTCCACAAATCCTCTGGGCAATTTGTGCCAGTGCTCCGTTGCCCTCACAGGAAGAAAAGTTTTTCCTGGTGTTCAAGGGGAACCTTCCATGCTTTAGCATGTCCTTTGCCTTCTTTGCAACTTCTCTTTAGGTACTTCTACATATAGATAAGATTCCTATCTGAGCCTTCTCTTCTCTAGAAAAATCAGTCACAGCTCAGCCTCATAGGAGAGATGATCCAGTCCTTTCATCAACTCTGGGGCACTTCCATGTCTCCCTTGTACTGGGGGCCCAGAACTGGACACAGTACTCCAGGTGTGGACTCACAGACGGTTTAGTAGATGAGAAGGATCACCTCCCTTGACCTGCTGCCAATACTTAGCCTAGTGCAGCCCAGGCTACTGTTAGGTCTTTTTCCCATCAGAGCACATTGCTGCCTCATCTTCAGCTTGGTGTCCACCAGTCCTTTTCTGCAAAGCTGCTTTCCTTCTGGTCAGTTCCAGGATACATGGGTGGTGTCAGCACCACTCCGCAGCATGGACTGAGAAGGTTGTTCCTTCTCAGGTGCAGGACCTGGTACTTCCCTATGCTGAACTCCATGAAATCCTCGTCAGCTGGTTTCTCCAGCCTGTTGAGGTCCCTCTAGATGGCAGCACAGCCTTTTGGCAAATCTCCTCTCTTCCCAGTTTTGTGCATCCACAGACTTGCTGAAGGTGCATTCTGCCCCGTAATGCAAATCATTAATGAAGAAGCTGATGAAGACGGGACCCAGTGTTGACCCTTGGGATATGTATCTAGTTACTGATCTCCAAGTAGACTTGGTGGCACTGATTCTATAGACCTTCACAGAAGTGTGATTGCCCATCTGACTATGTCTAAGAAGAACTTTCCAAATGGACAAAGCAAAAATTCACATTTTAATAATCATGTAAAGCTCAGCTGCACAGTATAGAAGTAAACAGTTTTTTCTTGTACAGGGTTTGTCTGGACACCAAATAGATTTTTGTTGGCTGCTTGGCTGACTGATTGGCAAGACTGTTCTTTCCTAGGCCAGTCCACCATTTCTTCATTGATATACACACAGTTTTTGGGTGCTATATACAGCAATGTTTATCCCCAGTAGGATCATGCAGATGTAAAGAGATTCATCAGTATATGGATTTTATAGAGCCTGTCATATTTTTAATGGTTGATTTAGGTTGCCCTATTTTCCATATAGTATTAGAATGTCAAAGACCAGATTTCTGTTGTTGAAATGTATGCCCAAAATCATGACCACAGAGGCAGGAGTACATAGCAGGAGTCGACAGCTCTAATCCCGCTTATTTCAGGAAATTAGAAATCTCAGTTCTAGTAAATGTAATATGAATAACTCACCTTAGTGCAAAGTTAATTGTTTGTATCTTGTGCTTAGAAAATGTCATACAGCTATTGACCTTAAAAAATAATGTGAAATAATGTATAACAAAAAAAAAAAAGGAAATGAATGGGGTAATCACATAAGATATGTCTTATTTGTATTCTGCATTTACTTCTTCTGCTTCGCTACACTCCATCCTTGTCTTCCCAGTGCATACTGGAGAGACTGGCATGTGTTGTATACAGCAGATGGACATGTCATGGCATACACAGATTCTCAGTGCAGTTCTGGCACACACATTTTTTGCTGAATTTGCTATCTAGCAACAACTCAAACAGCAGCTGTTTAACAGAAAATGTTCAGTGTCACTATATTAAAAATAATTAGGCCAGGATGACTCAATGAAATCAAAAAACGGAACCAACCTTGGACCAAGATGGATGAATGTTATTTACATGTATTTCCACACTTTGTTTGGGTTTTGGTTTAAATGGAAGATGTGTTAGTAACAGGAAGAAATTCAGTTCTTATCCTGAACCCTCTTCTAAAGTACTTATCTGACAACTTATTCTCTCAATAGATCATTATATTTGATTGGTGACAGACATAGGTGATATCTGACATTAAGATTTCATCATCAAATGCAATATACCCATATGTATTTAAACTCGCAATTCATTCCCATCATAATTCTTCACATCAACATGTCAGATTTTGACCCTTAGTTTGAGCTGTCCAGATAACTGGCAGTCGTATAGGATCTTGTTCCCAGTAACTGAAAACGTGTTTATGGCTCTTCCTTCAAAAATTGGTGGGGTTTTGCAATTCATTAAAAACCTACCAAGCCAGATTGCTCTCATACTTATTGAATATCTCCTCAATAACTACATGCATTTCATCTTTAATTTAATACTGAATATCAGTAGCTCAAAAGCAAACAAAGAAAATGATAATGCAAGTACCATGAATTTGAGACTAACGGCGAGCACCTCAGCATTAGAAATATTGCTATTACTAGCTGTCAGTTCTGTAGTTTCTCAGGGGTCTCTCTTTGACTTCTCTAGTTATTAACATTACAGTTTTGTTACCTGGAGAACTACTACCTTATAGGGGAAAGAGTATTGAATACAACTGATGCTGTCTTCTGACAGGATTGAGCTTGTAGTTCTTATTGGAAGTTGACCTACTGACCTCACCCTACTTTATGCACAGCATGTACTCTCGCCTATGTGCTAGGAAGCCTTGTTCTTTATCACGTAAAACCTGAAATGAAAAATCCCACTGTGTAGATTTGTCTTTGTGAAATCTACTTGTATTTTAATTCTGTACATACAGGTGTCTCAGGATTTGACTCGACATTTTTTTGGTGGGTTGAGGATGCTTCACATCATGTATACTTTCCTGGATGGAATATATCTATTCAACATGTTTCTTTTTTTTACAGTAGTAAATGGGAAAGAATTAGATTATTAATTTGCACTAGATCAGTGATTATAAAAAATAATTTCTGAACTGTACAAACTGCCTCATATATTTTAGTTCCATACTTTATCTGTTAACACAAAATATTTTCTTTTTAGATGACTCTCCTTTTAAATGATTTGCCAATACTTAGCCTTCTTTTTTGCTCCTACCTTGAGTGTAATTATAGGTTGTCCTAATACTAGCTAATTTTTTTAAATATTAAGATCTGCTCATTTGACACTGATTATGGGCTGCTTTTTTTTGTAGATTCACACAACAGTAATTGCATTGATTTGCACTAGCCCAATGAGTTCTCGCTTAAATCAACATGATCATTGAAAACATATTAGCACAACGACCATAAGGTGAAAGTCAGTCAGTAGGACTTACTAGAGCAATAATTTGGTTTGCAGGCTTAAACTTGACCTGACTGAATGACTGTAGATTTTAAAGCAGCACGAGGAAACAGCTGCTTGAAGTCTGGGAAACAGAAACTAATTATCACCTGTTAAAAGCAAACTAATATCTGCATTTATTTTCGATATCTTATTGTTATCCCAAACACTTTGCTTTGTATGGTATTTTTATAATAAAGCTTTGGATTTTTTCATCCTCTTTTTTTTTTTTTTACAGAATGAAGGATGTCACCAAAGGTGAAATAACTCACTCACACTTTACCAGTTTTCTCTTAAAAGTCTTTTTCTGGGTCTTGATTGCACAGCAAGATCTCAGGCACTATTGCAATGGCACTAGTAATCACATTTGTCACAGCCTTATAGTGTTGATTATGTTAACTGGTGTACAACTAAACTAGTGATGTAGTTCCTTTCCCTAAGAACGTATGCAGAGCTTCGTGAAGAAGATTTACGCCTTATGACAAAGGACATCATCTTTTCCTAGGAGTCCTGTAAGCATAACTAAGTGTAGCAGCATTAAAGATAAATACAGCTAGGTGGGCCCAGGTGTAATAACTGTTACATCTCTCAAGAAATAAATTACTCAAATGACATGGCAGACTATAGGAAATGAATAAGAGAAAATATATATCAGTAAATCAACAGAAGTTCAAAAGATATTATGCTACATGTCTAGCTGGAAGGAAATTCAGAGTAGGGGCTGACACACTATCTTTTACTCACATTCATTGCCAGCTGGTGCCAACATTATCCTGACTTGCTTTTATGGTTTTTAACAGGAAAGCAGTTCATCTTGTGGCAGGAGAATGACTCAGTGAAAAAGAAAATAGTGTTAAAGATAGGATTGTGAAGTAGTTTATTCCTAGCTCTGCAACACACTTCTTGCATTACCTTCGAAAAATGCCTTAACTGTTCCATGTGTCAGTGTGTCAATTAAAATTCTTATCCATGATCTATAGATGACTATGTTAAACTAATATTACCAAGACTGCCAAAGTCATCCACAGTTAAGTTCACTTTCTATGAGGACAGGTTTACAACTTTTCTTAGCTTTTCCATGTTTTTTGTTATTTTTTAAATTTCTAATTATAAGTTTGTAATTTTATCATTTGTGATTGAAATTTTTCCCAACAAGCTGTTTTCCCCAACACTGGAGAATATCTATTGAACTACAAATTTAATTTGCAAGGTTTTGGCAGTTCTACCTAATGGTGACCTGTACAATCCTAGATTGATAAGTCTTCTGGGAAGTAATATATACTTGTCCTAGTTTTAAATGATTTACAACCGTTATCTCATACAAATGTCAAAAGAATATCATAAATTTTATCTTTCTTACCTATGCTAAAAATCTGTTCTCAAATTAATATATTGTTATACAAGAGAATATTGCCGCTCTTTTCCTAAAATCCTTGTTGAAACTTTTCAAATAAAAGCTCAGACAATGGGTCTATATCTCATTTTATGTAACTGAGAGTAATACCACTGATTTTAATATAACTATAGAATTATTGAGTTGCCAGATTTCTAGAAAAACATCCTTTGATGTAATTCAAAACAGATATGCAAAATAGTCCAGAAGAATAAAGCAATATTTTCAATCGGAAACATTTGATGAATATCAATAATCTGATACACAACAACCATTTCAGATTAAAAAAAAACAAACCAAACACCAAAATCCAAAGTAAAATATCCTTGTTCTCAAAAAGTATCTATACACTGATTAATCGCAACAGAATAAGGAAATATTTCTCTAGTTTGTTAATGCTTGCTACTTAATAAAGAATACCTGGGAACTCATGAGCACTTCTCCCCATCCCTTGATAGTCCTATCACACCTGGAAGGACCAAAAAAAGGAATGCAATGATATAATCTATTTAGAAACTGTCTGTGCCCGTTGAGGGTATATATTAAATTTACCAATGTTTTGAACTTTAACCTCTAGGTTAGACTGTTATCATATTTAATTCTATGATCTTTCTGAGAAAACACTGCAGATATACTCCAACTTTGCAAATTTGTACAGTGAGAATTTTCTCTCACTAAGTGGCCTCAGCATGTCAGTTGTATCCTGAAGGGAATACACTGGCTCCCTGTCAAATATCAAATTGATTCTCAAATTGCTTTGATGGCTTATAAGGTAGTTTGAGAAGTGTGTATTTATCAGAATTGCTTTCTCTGCATGAGCCCAGTCTCTCTTTGAGGTCATAAAAAGCAAGTAAATTGGCAATTCTGGAATGTACAGTAGGGTAAAATCTTGAGAAAACATGTTTAGCTGTTTTATAACTCAAATATGTAATTGGGTCTCTGACTGGGGTCTGTAATGTGACTTGATCCACTCGTATGTAGCATTTCAGACTCCTGTAAATGTTGAGCAGTACTTCTGTGTCTCTACATCCATGTAATGATCTAGATTAGCACACAGGAACTGCCCTTGCAGCACACTTTTAGGAGAAGGAATCTGTTTTGAAGTCTGTCTCATGGTTGAAAAGGAAAGGACGGGTTGCTGTATGTGCTGGAATTTCTATGTAAAACATTGATCTACGGATTTACAGAGAACTTTTTATCATGTCAGTGGGAAAGCTATGACCAGTGCACACATCAGACAGAGTCCTTTACATACATCCTAAATTTTGCATTTGCAGATGTTAAGCCCAGAGCGAAAGATGACCCTGCTCTAAATAAACTCCTTTTTTATGCTGTTCAACTCACAGACCTAATGTCAAAGCCAATAATTTTAAATCTTAAGCACATTTGAGTTAGGAACTGCTTCAAAAAATACCCAGATAAAGGTCCTTCTTTATTATTTAATTTTAATATTGCGGTAGCCGCTGAACGAACACCTATTGCCTTGATTTTTTTTTTGTGCTAGAATCTATAAAAAATTATGAAACCTAAATTTCTGAGATTTTGAAAGAATTTCCAAAACCTAAAGATGTTTTCTGAGTGTATTTCTCCCTCTCAATGGGAAAAGAATGTAAGCAGGGGATCTGCCGAGCCTCCTATCAAATCAGCCATTTACTCTCAGTTTAAGATATGAGAGCACCTCAGATTCTTTCAGCATAATGATGAAATTCTGTGGCCGGTATTATTTTTCATTCATCTCTATCTATTACTGTTCATTGATAGTTAATATATTTTCATGCCCATAAATTGAATAGGCTTCAGAAAGGATAATGAGGCACTAACTATCTCTACTTTTGAACTATTATCCCTACGTTTCCAACTTGTGAAATGAAGAAAGTGAGTTTAGACAGGAAGGGCTGGTGTTGTCTGTTGCCTAGAAGAGTGTGTTAGAGATATGCAAAAAAGAAAACCAGAAACATTCAGTATAGTTCTGTGTTTCAAATTTATTCCTACATTAGGATTTATTCTGCTTTCATTTTCATGGTGCTCTTATTCAGGTGATCCCCAGAACGTACAAAAGGGGTTTAATTTATTCTTTCATTATTATAACTGTTATTCTGTGTATCTATGCTAAAGAAAATATAATTTTTCAAAATCCATTGGTTTTAAAATATTTACGCATAATTACACTAATGCTTTATTTAATTTTTTGTAAATAAGTCTCATCAATTGCAGACCATCAGAACCATGTTTTCTTAGACAGCTTAGAAATCTTCTATAGATAATGTGCTGCGTTATTTTACAGTAAGCAAAACAGAATTCAAAAAGAAAAAAACATTTTCAATGATAATAACCTGTTTGTAGATAAGCGAGAGTTAAAATAGTGGGAACTGCCTAAAATGAAAACGGTTTTCACATGCTGGGAAAAAAAAAATCAAGGAATTATAAGGTTCAATGCAATCTAATCTAATTTAACATATTTTACCAGGATATATTGTGCAATGTAGTCTGTTTCTGAGTATCTCAAGCTATGATAAGGTTTTGAGGAATGTAATTTGCAAGTTTTTCTCTTATTGACTTTTGTTTACCAAGGGGTAAAAATAGTTATGTTCACTCATAGTGCTATGAACTAATTAGTAAACATTATAAATAGATTGAGCCTAGTCCTTCAAGTCGGTTGTTTGATTTAGACAAATGATGTAATTTTAACCTTTGAAAGAGCTTCTGTACTTTTTTTAAGAAAAATATTTACAGTCATGACTCATTAATTTTTTTTTTTTCATTTTTTCTTTTTTGTTCAATTAACATTCATGCTAGTTAGAAACTGCAGTTACAGAAAGCAAATCAAAATGAGTAAATATATTTTTTATAACACACTAGGAAAAAAACAGCAAAGCGTTCTGGAAATGTAACTGTTGTACCTATGCAATGAGTTCACTTAAAATAGTTATTCTGTAGCATTTTTATTTCATAAAGGCATAAAGAGCTCTCTTTAGAGAGTATGTGCAAGTATATAGGTAGAGGAAATTATTCATACTCCATGGACATGAACCCAACCTCATGTATGGACAAATAAATGCATGAAGTAACAAAAGGACTTTTCAAAGTTCATAGAAGATACATCTCTTCGTAAGACCTAAAGCAATGTTCCAAGCTCCAGTGTGACGTTTTGTGTCACACTGAGAGGTGACTTTGGGTAGTAAGAAGTAACATATCCTGGTTTCTGTAGAAAAAAAAAGGGAGCTGATACCACCCAGATGAGATAACCAGGACTTTGATAAGGGTAGTAAGATCTATCTTCTGTGAGCTAGAGAAACGGTAAATCAATGAATCAGCCAGGAATAGGATCTAGATCTATAGACTCTGTCTTTACATTCTAAACTATGGTGTGACATATATGTAAGACAGTGAAAAATAATATTTTCATAAGCATGGATTATAACCTGTGGGCTCAGAAATTCAATTCTGCAGCCTACTGAGGTATCTGGCAAGATCTTTTTTTCTCCTTAACAAGCTCTGCTTTCGGTGGAAATGAGAGGTACTCAACATTTTACAAGAATGAAACTAGAAAGATAAGCCCATAGGCTATGACTTCACATGACATAAATCAGCATCATTCCAGTAGCGCTGTCCTGATTTGTCCCTCCTAAACTACAGACTCATAAAGGTTCCCAACAAGGTAGTAGATATTTCTTAAAATTAATGAAAACTTGTCAGATTTGAGTAGCTACAATTTTTTGTGATAAAATATGTTTTGTGGAAGAGACTTCAGTATAGTTACCTACATTCTTGATTTATAATGCCAAAATAAAGCTCTCAAAGTTGAAAACTTCATGTTACATATTTAAAATGTATTTAAAACTCCCATGATAAAATTATTTAATTAAACTTAAATTACTTGGAAAAACACTAAAAAGAGATTTATGAATGAGAAGAGGCATATCACTTCAGCATTTGTTCTCTGAACAGCAGGAAGCTCATGTGAAGAAATGTACGGAATTCCTGCATTTTTGTCCCCTGGACATCACTGATCTAGTATTTCTTCTCCTTTATTTATGTACAACAGGATATTCACCAATGTAACCTAAAAATATTTTAACAATAAGATTTACTTTTCTTCTCAAAATATATTTCCCAAGCTGTTCACTCGTATATATCAAACTTCATTGAAGAATTATGACATTCCGGTTTATCATACCTCCTATCATATCTGTTTTCAGTAATACTGTACCCTATATGTATACTTGACTGGCATTTGGTGAATGTGTGGAAGTTTGGCCTTAGTCATATACTTCTGCTATAAATTTCTATAAAGAATTATACATACTTTGGAAATAAGACTTTTTGCAGCCTACTTTCTTCAAGAATTCAGGAGAAGTATACTCCAAATGCTTTATCCCCAGACATTATGAAGAGGAACTACAATCCATGAAGTCTAGAGAGCCTTGGATGACGAAGAAAACAACCCTGCAGGCAAAGGTGGAAGAACTAAGAGTGCTTCCACTAAATGGCAGTTCTTCAGCCCTGTTGTCATTTCAACAGAATGCTCAGGGCTGCTCCAACATAGCCTGCTTTACTGAACTTGTAATACCATAGCCCAGTAATGAAGAGGATGGAGGAGGGGAGCCAACTCTTTTTTTTTGGCTGTTCCAACTATAGTTGAGTGTTGAAAGATAAACACTTTTTTCTTATTGTTTTTTTAAAAGTTTTCTCAAAAACTTCCTTAACTATTGAGTTTTTTTTTTTAAAACTACAACTGAAAGTACTTTTGAAAGTAACACAAACAGACAAGAAATGTAAATTTTTGCAATACATTTTGGTTAAAATCATACATTTTCTTTTATTTATGTTGCTTTCTTCTTTTTGACCAGATCAACCCAGCTCCAGTCAAAACACTTCTGTTCATCATTTCCTAATTGCATAAACCAGCACAAAGATTGCATTTCAAATTAAAGTAATAACATAATATGCGGCAAGTTAAAGATTATTAGAAAAATACTAGGAAGCAGCAATGCCAGTACAAGTAAGTCTGTTTCCATAAGCAGGTTTCCCTATCCTTACAAGGATTATATAATATTGACATCGGTTCATGGGATAAAAATAGGAAATGGCTTGAAAGGAGCCAGAAGTGAATAAACCTTTCAAAATACCCAGGTCATTAATAAATACGCTACCTGCTTCTTATTGTTATCTCTCTGAGATACAATCTTGCTCAGTCTGAGACCCACAGTGATAAAAGACATACTAAGAATTGCCAGCTTCCTTTTTGCATTGCTACACTTTTTCAGTGTTTCTTCATCACAACTGAGATGTTTAAAGACTCTGCAACAGCCCATCAGTGTGAGAAGGCGTCCAGAACAGGACATGAGGAGTCAGCATGGACCATTCAGGAAAACACCACAAGACTTTGAGAAGACTCGAATTTTATTGCACACCACCTTTTGTGAACAGCTCCAGCATCTGAAGCAATCCAGATCTGACCATGTCCTGGATTGCTGGGGGATGTTTGATGCTCCGGAACTTCTCTTGCTGAAAATCTGTACATTTTGTTCTGTACCTGTTGATCTGAACTAGAATAGGTTACTGAACCATCCCACCATCCTAATGTGAAATGTCTAGGTCTGAGGGAGCTTTTCTGTTATATGTATTCGGCAGCAAAAGATACATGAAGGAGCAATAGAATTTTAAAAATCTTAAGCATAGCTGGTTTAGATTACAAAAAAGTACTATATTAATACTTCTCAGACAATGTTTAAAAAACAGTGCTGTATTCAGAGACATAATTGTCCAGTCTTTTATTACTATTTTACAATGGTTGCTTCTTTAAATATTTCAGTCAATTCCTAATTTATAAAACAGAAGAAAATTAATTACACGATAATTTAAACAAAAATGTCTACGTACTGGTGCTGTGCCCCTTTTCTTGAGACAAATCTTTAAAGTCTCAGGAAATGCTAATTTGTTACAGCTCTCTATAATCAAAATACAAAAATAGCTAAAAATATCCCACTACAACAAAACCAAGGAAGCATTAAATTTCAGATACTGAACAGTGTGGATGAGTAGAAGAAAAATATAGTATACCTTGTTAATTTATTCTCTATAAATCTCATATGTTTTGTGTAAGTGTTAAAGTCAATTAGTAGTATATTAACTTATTCTCTGGAAATATGGAATTAAAAATATTCAAATTCTTTCTGCTAGTATAAAAATAAAACCACAACAATATTATGAAACGTGTTGTTTCTGGTGTAAACAATTATTATACAAGAAATTTAAGAAAGAAAATAACCCAGAAAGATAATGTAGCTACATTTTTAATGTTTAGTCAAAGTTTTGTCCTTATGGGTGCTTACATCTGTAGGAAGAACATACACAATTTTTACAACAAAGGAATTGGTTCTCACAATATACTATATATATGTGCATTTGTATCATCCCTAAAAATATAACAGTATTATTTTTCCCAGCCTTAGCGAGATATCATCTCCTCATTAATTCAGATTAACAAATGGGAGTTCATGGCATTATGTTTGAGGGTGACATATCTAGGACATTTCTGAAAACCATAGTATTACCAATAGTGTAGGCATATGTTAAGTGCTATGAAGGCTGAATATCCCCATTTCAGGGATAACATAGGTCATAAATTTGCCTGGATAATGAAAAGTAAAATTTTTCTCTGGATGGGTACACTCCTTTCTTTCTCCCATCACAGAATACGTAAATATTTGCCGACAAAAGACAGAAGATATATCTTTAGTTTCATTTATTCTCATAATAAAACTTCCCTTGACTTTATTTGGGCTGGTTTCCAGGACACATATAATTAATTAATTTAAAATATATAAAATAATTTATTACAAATTTTATACTGCAGCTGCATCAAAGAACATAAAAATATAGTCACAATACACTTTCTGTTTCTTGGTTTTAGTTTAAGTTTTAGATGCATTCTACAATCCTAAAATGTAGTTGTTATTTTCTTCATCGTAGCAGCAGATGTCCTTCAGATGTCTTGCAGCCTACTGCATGTGTAGTTCTCAGTAAACAGCCCTAGTTTCTGAGGCAGTTTCTGGGGAAGGTCAACTGCCTTGAAAGAGAAGAAATAAAGGCCAGTCTCTTTACCCAAAGAGTATTCTGCTGTGGATAAACGTCTGTAAATAGAGGAAACCCCTAAACAAAGTTAAAAAAGAGGTTAGATCAGGTTAACAAATAGACATGTAAGTAATCTGGACACCTGTAAGTCCATGGGTCTCACACAGTGCATTCGTGAAGGCTGATGGAGTTGGCTGATAACATTTCATAGCCATTTTCAATAAACTTTGAATGATGAATGAGAGAAGTTCCTAATAAATCAAGGCTCAAAGATATTATTTGAGTTTTAAGAGGCCTAAAGAATTTGCTTATTGGCTGTATTGGCTTATCCAGCATGCTTTATTCCTCTAGTTAACAATATGTGAGATCTTGTGTATGTTATCATTCTGGCTGGATTTTTTAATGTAAACTTATAGTTTAGATAGACTGGAATGGGATACCTAATTTCATCTTTTTGCTGAAGATCCTAATGTTATGAAAGTAAGTATGAATCTCATAAAGCCATGCAAATTTATACCAGCTAAAACATAGCCCTTCTTCCTTCATGTTTCCATATCATGCTGAGAGAAGAAGGTTAACTTGTCATTGTCGGGATCATTAATTTTTGGAGAGAGATTTTTGAATACTCTCATGCATAAATTTACATGGCAAGACAAACTTCTTAACTCAATAAAAAGAAATTCCAGAATCTCCCTAGGACAACATTTGAAAATCAGCATTTCTATTAGGAGATAATTTTTCAGAATGCACTTTCTAAACAGCACTGGAATATTATTACAGAGGTACAGGGATGATGAATGCACAAGGTAAACAGAGAAGGAAAATTTCTCTTTGTTTTCTTCATTAAAATGTTTGCATTCGCCACAGACAAATTTGTTTAACATACGTGGAGCAATGATTTAATAAGATGGCTACAAATACCTTCTGATTTTGATTCTGTGATTTTTGAAAGGCAAGTATAATGAAGAGGATAATAAAGTCCCACCACATCTATTTTGTTATTATTCAAACAATGTTATAGAAACTCAATTAGCTGCATATCATTATGGATTTTCCACAAGTATCTGGCATTTCATCTACTTTGTCCCAGTGTTACCTGCTGACTTGTAAACTGTAACAGCGTTATGCATCTGCATCTACACATACTTGCTTTCTGACAACAATTAAAATTGGCGTGTAGAAACATGCTGAGATGAACTCATATAATTGATAGACAGAGACATTAGCCAGAGGGGTATACGATTGGGTAATCCCTAGGCTGAAACACTGCTGGTCTGTCAGCCTCGGAAATTATTGGCAATCTCACAGTCTGCATCCAGCAGCTGAGAGTAAGCTGTGCCAACCTGTGGCAGGCTTCAATAGGTTTAGAAAAGCTGTCAGTGTAATTGTCATCTTTAACAGTGAGAAGTGCTTAGATGCCATTGTGATAAGTGTGAGACAAACTACGTAAACAGAAAAGAGCCAGCAGAGTCTTAGAAAAAGCATTCTGCATTTACTCTCCCCAGCTACTTTGAACTGCCTGCAAACAGAAAGTTTAAAGAAACAAACAAGTAATATATCCCATCAAGTCCAAAGCATTATGGGAATGTCCTCAATGAATTGCTCCGATTCCTCGTGCTATGTCATATCGTGTAATAGGAGGGAGGCCAAGAATAGACAGAAGTTCTCCAGGTCAGATGGCTGTAGGATGGGGCTTTTTCTGTGTTCCTGATGCTGGAAAAATCAAGAACAAAAAGGGGCATATTAGAGTTATTGTAGATATTTGTGCTATGAGTATCTTTCTTCATTCTGCAGAGGACAAAACCCCTCCCATATTCTGAATGTTTTAGGTACTTCAGAGGACAGTCCTTCCAAGTAGCACAGAAGTATTAAAGGCATGTTAAATATATACCTACAGGGTATATAATCTGCATATATTCTTTACACAAACTTATCTTTAAGTAGCTAAATACGCTGACGTGATCCTCAAATCCGAAGCTGGGCTTTTCCTTTTTCCTTTCCTAACCTCAAACTAAGGGGTCAATCTGGGATAGTGCTGGTTATTATTTAGGAAAAATAACAAAGAAAATCAAATTTTCTCATTAGTTTCCTGTACAGGAGAGGATCAGGTTAAAGATCATAGAGGCAAACGGAACACTCGGAAGTCATAGAATCATAAAATGGTTTGAGTTAGAAGGGAACTTAAAGATCCTCTAGTTCAAATCCTCCTGTCATGGGAACACCTTACACTAGACCAGGTTACTCAAAGCTTCATCCAATCTGGCTGTGATCACCACCAAGGATGGGCATCAATGACTTCTCTGGGCAACTTGTTCCAGTGCCTCACCATCCTCCCAGGAAAATAATGCCTTCCTAAGATCTAATCTAAATCTACTCTATTTCATCTAAAAAATGTTACCCCTCATCGTATCACTGCACTCCCTGATAAACAGCCCCTTCCCAGCTTTCCTGTAGGCCCCCTTTAAGTACTGGAAGGCTGCTTTTAGGTCTCCCCAGAGCCTTTTCTTCTCTAGGCTGAACAAGCCCAACTTCCTCAACCTGTCCTCATGTGGGAGGTGCTCCAGCCCTCTGATCATCTTTGTGGCCTCCTCTGGATGTACACAAATAGATCCTTGTCCTTTCTGTTCTTAGGACTCCAGAATTGAATGCAATACTCCAGGTGAGGTCTCACAAGAGTGGAGTAGAGGAAAGAGTCCCTCGACCTGCTGGTCACACTTCTTTTGATGCAGCCCAGGATATGGTTGTCTTTCTGCACTGCAAGCACACATAGCTGCCTCACTTTGAGCTTCTCATCCACCAGAAACCCCAAGTCCTTCTCTTCAGGGCTACTCACAATTCATTCTATACCCAGCCTGTAATTTTTCTTGGCATTGCCCTGTTCCAGGCACTTGGCCTTATTGAACTTCATGAGGTTCTTGCAGCCCCACCTCTCAAAACTGTCAAAGTTGATCTAGGTGGAATCCCTTCCCTCCAGTGTCACTCTAGATAGCATCCCTTCCCTCCAGTGTTTTGACCACACCACACATCTTAGTGTTTTTGGCAAGCTTGTTGAGTGTGCCCACAACCCACTCTCCATGTCACCGACAAAGATTCAAACATCCATGAGCCCTGATGGGATATACCCACAGGTGCTGAGGGAATTGGCAGATATTATTGCTGAACCACTTTCCATCATCTTTGAAAGATCCTGGAGAACAGGAGAGGTTCCTGAGGACTGGAGAAAAGCTAATATCTCTCCAGTCTTCAAAAAGGGTAAGAAGGAGAACCTGCTAAACAACCAAGCAACCTTACCTCCATCCCTAGAAAGGTAATAAAACTGCTCATTCTGGATGTCATCTCCAAGCATCTGGAAGAAAATGGAATCATCGGGAGTGGTCAACATGGATTCACCAAGGGGAAATACTTGATCAATCCAATATTCTTCTCTGATTTTATGACTGACTAAGTAGATGAGAGGAGAGTGGTGAATGTTTTCTACCTTAACTTCAGCAAGGTTTTGGACACTGTCTCCCCTAACATCCTCACAGGTAAGGTGGATGGATAGCTGGCTGGTATTACTCAGAGAGCTGTGATCAGCAGCACAAGTCTAGTTGGAAGCCTGTGGCCAGCAGTGATCCCCAGGGATTAGTACTGGGCCAAGTCATGTTCAACATATTCATCAGTGACCTTGGTTAGGGGCTGGAGTGCACCCTCAGCAAATTTGCTGATGATCCAAAACTGGCAGAAGTGGCTGATACACTGGAAGGTTCTACTGCCATTTCAGCAAGTCCTGGAAAGGCTGGAAAACTGAGCAGAGAGGAACTTAATGAAGTTCAACAAAGACAAGTGTAGGGTTCTGCACCTCAGGAGGGATAACCCCCTGCACCAGTACAGAGTAGGGGTTGACCTGTTGGAAAGCAGCTTTGAGGAGAAATACTTGGGAGTCCTGATAGACAACAAGCTGATGATGAGCCAGCAATGTGCCCTCATAGTCAAGAAGGCAAATGGTTTCCTGATGTGCATCAAGAAGAGTGCAGCAAGCAAGTTGAGGGAGATTATCCTCCATCTCTATTCTGCCCTAGTGAGGCTACATTTGAAGTATCGTCTTCAGTCCCAGGAACTACTGGATAGAGTCAAGCAAAAGACCACAAAAGTGATCAGGGGACTGGAGCTTCTTTCCCATGAGGAAAGGCTGAGTGAGCTTGGTCTGCTTAGCCTGGAAAATATAAGGCTGAAAGTGGATCATAGCAACGCTTACAAATATTGAAGGGGCAGGTGTCAAGAGGATGAAGCCAGAATCTTCTCAACGGTGCCCAATGACAGGACAAGAGGCAACTTGTACAAACTGCAACACAGGAAGTTCCACCTAAACAGGATGTCATGGTCCACTCGGTGGACTCGTGATGATTTGTTTACCTTGATCTTGAAGTGTAAAATTAAGGCAAACAAAATGCCAAGGGGTTATAATTCAATCAAAGAGTGTAACTTTATTATTTTGCCCGTAAAGTGGCATACGATAGACAATGTGAAGAAAAGGGAAGGAAAAAAGGAGGAAAGAGGATTATAGCTACCACCATGGGTCCAAAGGCAACCTGCTGGTCCTCCGTCATGATCCGTGATCCAAAGGAGGGGAGATCTCACTGGGGTTCGGTTAGGAACCATCTTTTATGCTAAGCAACAGCACCTTGCACCTCCACTCTCCCATGGATTGTGGCCAATCTCCACCTTTGTTTCGCAATCCAGACTAAACTGTGCAGGCCCCAAAAGTTCTCACTTTGCTTGCCAGAACTTTTCTGCTCCTGCACCACCCTGTGTTTGGGGGTATTTTACTTCCTCACATCATCTGCCTCTCGTGACCACTAGGTGACCTGAAGACTCTCTGAGAGTCTCTGCTCATGCTTCTCTTTGTTGGCTTCTGTAACAGGGAGGAGGTGAGGCAAGCTTGCTGAGGCAGCAGGTGAAATCCATCTTCTGGGCAGCAGCCATACGGCCTTATCTTGGTTGTTACTTGCAGTCCCAGGTATCAGAGATTACTTGTAACATGCAGTTCTTTTCTCTCAGGGTGTTTGCTTCTTGGTCTCTCTCCAAGTTCCTGACAGCAATGTTGAAGCAAATACTGTTCTTCAGACTGACTCTTACACAGGAGGAAAACTTCTACATTGTGATGGTGATGGAGCACTGGAGTAGGCTTCCTAGGGATGTTGTGGAGTCTCCTTCTTTGGAGATATTCAAGAGCAGTCGCGACAGGTTCCTGTGCAACCTGCTCTAGGTGAACCTGATTTAGTAGAGGGCTTGGACTAGATTATCTCCAGAGGTCCTTTCCCACTCTTACTATTCTGTGATTCTATGATTCTATCTTCATCAAAACACCTAATATACTGCTTACAAATTCACATTATTAAAATAAAATTATAAAAACCCCAACAATTTTCTTCTCTGCTAAGGGAAGGGTAAATAAGGAACATCTGAAGCACAAGGCATACCCTAAACAGTTATTAGGACTGAAAATAGCAATAGGGTCATTTTAGATCTGTTTGCTAAAAGTACAGCTTCTCCTTTAAACATATAATGTTCTGACATGTATTTATACAATAAATGGAGATAAATCAATGTATTATTAAAACAACTTATTCACAAAATAAGAATTCTGAAGCATCTGCTTATGCATCCTCATTTAGTAAATACGATGCATCCTGGTTACTTGTGTAGGTATAGCACATGTAAAATAACACCAGTGGTGTTCCCATGTTTTACTGATTTATATAAAAGGACATAATTTGTTGCTGCATGACACTGAAATTGTTCTAATGCAACTGCAAGTAAATATGTTTGTTTCTGTGTTTCTCTAAGATTATTGTTATTTTATACTTTATGCAAATAAGGCTAATGAGGTTCACATGTTTAGTAAGATCTTTTCCTGATTTCAGAAGTACTTGCCGTAAACCATTTAATGTAGATTGGTTGTTTTGTGTACATTTGATGAAACAAAATGTCTATGGTGATGAATATGTAAATGACAGTTTTAATTTGCATTCACTTATAGGAGGTACCTGAAATTTTTACTGTTTTTTTTGTATTGAACAAAGAGAATTGCTGGAGATTAAATTAACCACAGGAAAAGACTTTTACAGAAATAATCCCACAAATTGCGTCACACTACTCCTGGTCAGTCTTAGCTGTGTTTGGTTCACTGCTGTTCACCAAGCTAAATACCACTGTTTTGTCATGGGACTCATTCAATGGAAAGTCAGAAAGTGAGTCTAGTGTTTGACATTTTTATTCAACACTAACGGTACAAGAATCATCATTTGTATGTTCAGAGTAAGACGAACAGTGTGCTCTAAGTAGTGGAACCTGTACACAAAAAAACTTGAATGTTTTTGTGGTGGGTAAAGATTCACTAAGAGAATATGGTCCAAGCTCTGTTAGTTTAAAGATTTTCTGACCTCTCTATACTGTTTTGAGGGATTTTACCAAAGGAACTTGTTCTTAACTTAGATATTTCTCAATGGTGCAAATAACCTCTGATTTTCTATTGAAAATTCTGTAGAATTATGCGCACAGTATTTTCTGCTACAGATCTGAAAAGCTCATAATTTCCACAAAAAGAATGTAATCTTTCAGTGCATTTTACTGTAATCATCTACCACATTTTCTCTCTTTATTAACTTTTCTTAGACTTTTCTTAATGGAGGATTGAGTCCTTTCCCTCATATGATTCTCTTAAATTCCCCAACTATAATTCAAATATTTCTATAGTGCAACTATAATAATATTACTATAATTGCTCTTCTGTGATGTTCCAAATGCTTCTCATTCCTTCAGAGATCTAAATTTCATTTTTTTAGTAAACTTGCAACTAAATATTTATAATGGAATACCTTAATACTCTATACTACTATAAATCTAGAAAGATACTTTCCTCTCCACAGTTCTATTAATAACTAGTATTTCATTTGGGATTATATGACAAAAATACTTAAAATGCATATAAATGTACTTGAGTGGTTAATATTGTTCATGGGTGAAGTCCTCAGGTTTATGAGGAGTGTAAAAGAGCAAATTATTTTAGAAGGATTCTGAAGATTAAGTCTTCAATAAAAAAAAAAAAAGACTTAAAAAGATCGCTTTGAAAGCATAAAATGTGATCTTCATTTGAAAGCCTTAATTCCTTGGACGTTTTACTGGTTTTCCACATTTGAATAGTAGCTCTATAATGTCTTCAAAATCCTTGTTCCACTCTTAAATTCATTGCTGAATTTATCTTCTGGTGAAATCCTTGCTAACAGCAGTCTTTTTTTGTCATTCAAAAAAGCTTTTGCTTGTTCACAGTCATCTTCACTAGACTCTACCAGAAGCAGAATAAAGCACGTGTCCTCTTATGTCCTTCATGATGGAATATACTTACTTGCTTAATAAACAAAACCATTGCTATTAAGTATTTCTCTCTGTAAGACATGCCTTTAAGTAAGTAAATGGCTGAAGTAAAATATATCAAAGACCCAAGTGTACTCTCAAACTGATCCTAAGAAACATTTCCCTTTGCAAAATGAAAACAAAATCTATGGGAAAAAGATATCTGTATTAATTACATAATCAGAAAATATGCCAAACAACATAAAAAAAACCCAATCCAAAACAAACAAAGAATAAAAACCTGAACTGGAATTTAGCTTATTTTGAAAACCCTGCTGAGGTTCATGCTGGGTAGAAAGAGATGAGTAACATAACCTACAAGAGTCAGATGACTCAACATGGCTTAGTATTTAATGGAGCCAAAATTAAATCAAATAAACGTGGAAAGAAAATTGGAAGATCAATTTTCTGTGAGGAATAAATTGCAACATTTTGGGAAGTATAAACTCAGAAAAGAAAGCATAATAAATAACACCAGACTAATAAGAACAGCGATAGGCCAAGATGATTATAGTATTTTGACTATCGGTTACCAGGACTTTCTGTAGGAATAAAAACCTGTAGTTGTTTGCCAATAGACTAGGAAACAGCAATTTGCAGACATATGACACCAGACAGCTTGACAAGAAAAAAAAAAAAATGTTCTGAATCAGAATGAGAAGTTACAAGGTTGTATTTTATAATTTTAGGATGATTCAGTGAACATGTGTATATACTATATATAATTGGATGAAAGAAATTACTATGCCGAGAATACACTTTAAGTCTTGTTATTACTGTTATTATTTTGTAAAGAACTGATTAAAAGATATAAATTATACAAAATGCTTTGAATAAATCTCTGCTAAATGTTGACCTATTCTGGATTTTTTTCCATGCCCATTACAATACAGTCACACATTCCAGATACTAATGGACCTTGTTAATGAGCTTCTTTCTTCTATTTTTTGTGGTAATTAGGAGCTATGGCTTTCACTTCAGGAAAACTGGGAACATATAATTAACTTTGTTAAAGTGGGAACTCATGATGAAATTAATATGAGTTCTGTTAAATCATGAGAGACTGCTGAATCTTATGCTAACCTTCATCTACACTTTAAAGTACGACTGGTTTGAAATTCTCACATCTGATATCACCCACATGTCATGACTCCATATCAGCTGAGGGAGTGAGAATGCATCATTCTTACATTTCTTTCTTATTAATTCCATTTCTACACAAATAAAGCATAGTTTAGACAACTTATGATGATCTATCAGTTTTATGATGAGTGAATGATTAATTCAGGCTTTCTTGTGATATGTGCAAAACAGAGCAATATAGTTACAGCTGTAGAAATTCAAAAGGCAAATAATGGAAAAAAAAATGTACCTGATCTTTTTAGGAATATTGAAATTTTGCAAACATAATTTAATTTGAAGTGGTTTGTTTCCTACCCGTTTTTTCAGGACAGTAATTCATTTAGTGGTGTTTTTTTACCCCCATTCAGGTTGGTTTGCTCTGTCAGTTTGCTTTGTTATCTTATGATTATTATGTATTGGCTACCTTAATCACAAAGTTCAGAATTAAATCTTCCTTAAATTTAATCGCCCCAAATTTATTGCAATGACGACCACCATGAGTAGCTGAGTTGAACACACACATTGTCCTGTATTTGCATGATTCAGGATGAAAGAGACTTCCATAAAAAAATCAGAAGATAGAGCAGTTGAATAGGGGACTTCAAAAGAAATCAGTCAAAATACTTGGAGTAGAGTTTATCTAATTTCTAGACTGTTCCATTTGGTAGAAATAAACAGCTTTTTTTTATGCAATCAGCATACTTTTTAAAATGTGCTGGTCCTGAGAAATTCACAGAATATTTGTTGAGACATGGGTAAGAACACCATCTTCGGGAAAGGGTGATGGGAGTGAAAGTAAGACAGACAGTCTTCCAAGTTGACTTCATCATTTCACGCCCAATGTCCTAGGGTCTCAGGTGTGTGCAGCAGAGTGCAGACAGTTCTCAAATACTTTCTACCATGGGAGAAAGACACCTGCAGCTACTCTATCAAAAGGCACTTTATAAGTTTAAAGAAAGTCTGATTAACTTATAAATTTTCAGACGATGGACAATTCAGGCAACCTTGGGGATATCTCATATGGCAGAGTTTCCTTTTATCAGAACTATGATGCTCTGAGGCTTTTCCCAGGTGCTAGCGTGTGTGAAAACCTCGACATTTTTATCCAGCAAAGAAAGGAAAGCCCTATGAAGTGGCAGGTATATTCCAAGACTGAATCTTTATGGGGTAAACTGAATTTGTTTCAGGTTCAACTGGAGAGGCATTAAATTAAAATTACCAAACATTGTCTAAAATTTTTGGATGAAAATGTGTTTTAGGTACAAGATATTGATCAGTTAAAAACTGCGTATTATTACCTTAAATTTTTGGTATCACAATGTAGGTATTTTGATGAAGGTGTGCAATGAATCTAAGAAGTTACTTTGCAAATAGAATGTATAGAATGTATAGAATAAAAATGCAGGAACTTCAGCACAAACACTTTAAATAATTTGTCAAAAGTCACCTAAAAAATCGGGAGGATCCAGAACCAAAAATCAAATCTGCCTACAAACCTTTGTTTCCCTTTCTAAGGGAAAAGTTTTTCTTCTGATTCTTTTCCTAGGAAAGTAATATACTCCTCATTAATTTTAAATAAAAGATAAAAGCTCTATATCCCTTCACACTGTGGTACAAAAGAAAACATTAATAAAATACAATCTAGAAAGGGAACATAACATTAGAAGTAATGTTTCAGCCACAGGGCCTTCCTCGAGCTGTAGTAAAATATTGAACAACATTAGATTAGTGTTCCTTCAAATCTTTTAATTTCCTTT
>VWPV01023145.1:0-64988 GCA_013389885.1 Geococcyx californianus | reverse complement strand
CCCCCCCCCCCCCCCCCCGAACTATTTAAAAATCCAGATTCAAAGGGGCTGGGGACTTGGTCTCTTGAGTCCAACAAGAAGTTACAATTCTGTTCATAATACTATGCCTCTAGCCTTCTACTCAAAAACAATTTTAGTTTACATTTAAGTGTTCCTACCGATAAATCACATCCAACTGATTTTCTCAGTTTTTATTCATTCACCCCCTGGAAAAAGAACATAAACATACACTGAACTTTGAAATCAATTCAGTGGTTGTTTGCTTATTTTGTTGGGTTTTGAAGTCCTTTTTGTTTTCTTGATTTTGTTTCCAGTGAAACTGGTATCAGGGTACTTTGGTGGAATACAATCATAGAGAAATTGCTACAACAGACATAAGATAGCAGCTCTTATTGAATAACAGTTAAATGTCTTATACCTAAGTCCACTTGGAAAATAAGTCAAAGAAAATTGAATGTAATGGAAAACAAAAAAAGATTTCATGACTATGCCTTTTCCAGTTGTGTTTACCCCTCTATGTTCTCATTGTTCTACTCATTTTTTAAATATTCCCATACTGACTAATATTTTGTTTCTGGAGGTCAGATCTATGCTACCTTCAAGATTGGGCTTGAGGTCAAGGTTACATTTGCCAACACTGACTGGGAAGAAATAAGGCTTAAGAGACAGACTTAGGGAAAAATTCCAGCCACAGAATACAGTACACAGAAGAGCAATTTTACACAAAACCAAACACAAATTATTTTTAATTCTGACTAATGAGTCATACCTCATCACCATGGTTGAGTTATTATAGCCAGTTATGTCTCACAGCCTTGCTACATGGCCAGTTTCAAGTAGGAGAATCCCATAAGATTCCAGTGTTTATGCCTCAAGATGTTACAGATCACACATATGTGCAGGATATTATAGATTAAGTTTACACCTCAGAACTACGGGAAATCTGGTACAGACAAACAGACTATAAGTCTTAGCAAAGGTTTTGTCCTCACTTTTTGTTTAAGTCCATTCAGGCTTGAAACTTACATGGTAAGAGGCCTAGTTCCCAAACCTATGTCGTTTTGGATCCACGTGATCAGGATTTTTGTCTTCACTAACAACTGAAGAAAAAGAAGCTTTTTTCCTAAAATTTGTGTTGACAAAGTTCTGAGAAGAACTCATGAGAAGGCAGTAAAGCAGCATCTCTACAGAGAGACAGAGTCTCTGAAATACCAAACAAAATCTTGGTAGTGATTATGCATAATCTGACTCACAGAATAACCTCTGTCAAAGAGACTAGAACAATTTGCCTGGCTCAAACTATTTTTTCCTTGGAAATTGGAATGGGGATTAAGAAAAAAAAAATAGATATTAGTTGTATAGCATTTATTTTTCTACTAATTTGAAAAGCCTGAGTTCTCCCATGTACCAGTCTTGCTGAAAGTCAATTTTTGCTTTTCCTTTTTTTCCAAACATAAATTATTTTCATAGGGAAAGATGCACATATTCCTCTTGGTCTCTAATGATTCACTACTATTGGTCTCTAATGATGCACTACATAAAAATTCTAGGAAGAAAGCCAGTACTGGAAAATCTTTATCTTTCTTCTTGCCCCAATTTTGCTCCATTTAAGTTGTTCTCAATGTATAAGCTAGGTCTGAATCAAGGAACAAGACCACTCGTAACAGGAAATGCCACAAAAAAATGCTCATAAATTATATCCAGCATTTTATCTCCTTGTTTCCCCGAAAGTCAATGTTTGTTGCTGTGTTGCTGGTTTTTGCTTGGTTTGGTTTTTTTTAATGCTGCTAAAATATGAAGTTGTCAAAGCAGACATTTTTGTTTGGATTACATTTAATTTACTATAAAGTACAGCAGGAACCCAGTCATGACTGGTCTTCTAGAAGATACAATAACGTGTTTTAAAGTACACATATAAAAAGGAAATATATCTCTGCGCATGTATCATACAACTGCTACTGCTGCACTGAGAACACAATTACAAACGAATTGAGAGCAGAATGCTGAAAAGTAACACCAAATGCAGATTAAACCCCACATCCCTTCAAATGCAACAAATCAAAATATGGCTGAAAAAAAAGTAAAGATGGAGAAAAAAGTAAGACATTTTCCTTCAATTACACTATATTGTAAAGTCATGGTAATAAAATTAAAAAAAAAAAAAGTACAAAAGTTTTAACAGGAAAATGCTGAACATACTGAAGATAAAACTGTAAATTTATGTTTAGTTTCATTACTACCTAACCTCAAATTTTAAAAGTCTGTCCTCATAGAGAAAATCAGTAGTAACTCAGAAAAGATAAACAGATGAAAGTATATTAAATAATCTCTCACTTTATTAAATTGTTTGCAATAGCGGTTATTACAGTATTATTGGAGAGCTGTGTTCACTCTTTAAACTGAATTCCTTACAATGAATGAAAGAAGCAAAAACAGCGGGCAGAAATCCTCCAGTCAAAGAAGAATATGCTACTGAAAACGTACCAATGATAGAAAACAAGTAGGCTTTTCACATTCTGTATAATTAGTCCTTGTATAGCTCCAGTGATGGTACAGAGAGCTTATTTTGGGTGGCATAGTCTCTTTCATTGACTCCAGAAACCATGTCAGACATTAATGACAACCTGAGTGTTAAGGACACTAAACACTGACAAAAATGTGGTATTGTCGAGTTCCACACTCACTTTTTAACTGTGGTTTGTGTATTCGATTTCTTCAGCCTCCAAGTCAGGTGGTTTTCCTGTTGGTTTTGCTCCCTCTAAAAACCAGATACATATGCACCACCAGGCAGATAAAATTCAAGCTGTGTGTTCGCTCACTTTTAAAAAATTCTGAGGACCATGCAGTAAGCTGAGAGTTCTGCCAACCACAAGAATATTTTTTAATAACTGTGTTACGTTTTAAGATGATGCATAAACACCCCTTCTTTTTTTTTGAAAATAACACATTTGCCTAAAAATTGCTTAAACTGTAAAAAATATAAAGGAGAGGAGAGGGAATAATGCAAAATATTTTATTCTTTAAATAGTTATATTATCAGCAATTACATGGTAATTTTAGAGGTGCCAATGAAGATATCACTACAGTAATAGCTACTACAGCTTGTAAGTATCAGATGTCATTTATTGAAAATCAGGAGAGAAAAAACAAAAAAACCCCAAACCAAATCCAAACAAAAAGTAGCCTCCGCCTACCTCCCCCCAAAAAACCCTCTCTCTGCATTCATTCTTTGTGATGATGGATAAGGCAAAAAATGAAGCGCTTCAAAAAAGTATTTGATATGAAAAGTGAACATTGACAAGCCTTCCATCAAAATAATTTCCTGAAATTTGTAAATAAATTACTGGAAATTGCCCAGCTTCTCTTTAGATTGCTGATGACTCTGCTTGGTTCTTATGTTTAGAATTTGGTGCTAAGGGTTTACTGCCAACATGAACTTGGAACCTAGTCTGAAAAATCAATGCCTATATAAATGACTGCAAAGATATTTAAATGAATGCGAAGTTAGAGATAATTATTTTTTTTTCTTTGAAATCCCAGATAATTTTCCAGAATTCTGTTAGCTTGGAATATCACACTTCTACGGTCTAGCCGGTACAGAAAAGTATATACTAAATGTACCGGGTTTTATATTATATATTATTTTAACATAATCTGATAAAGCTGTTCCACTCGGCTAGATGAGTCAGAAAAAAAAAAAAAAAAAAGAAAGAAAAAAAAAGAAAAAACCACAAATATCTCAAGAGCAAATTTAAAATAAATTTATTTGTTTCCATGTTATTTAGTCTGTTTTACAGACAGGAAAATTGACCAAGACTGTCTCAAAGTCACCAGTACTCCTCTAGAGGTTTGAAAGTTGACTTGTATGAGATTTTGTGGTGAGACTGACAGATAAATACAGTAGAACAGAGAGAATCCTGAAATGACTAAACCTAGAAACCATTTCCAGGCACATAAAGGACAAACTGGTTGTTGGGAACAGTCAGCAAGGATTCCAAAAGCCGAAACCACGTTTGACAAAGCAGGTAGCTTTCTACAATGAATTGACTGGCTGGGTAGACGAGGGGAGAGTAATGAATATTGTATACCTAGGTTTAAGGAAGGATTCTGTCTCTGTCTTCTCTAAGTTCCTTGTAGGGAAGCTAATGGCTTAGTGACTTGATGAGCAAANGGGCCCCCAGTACAAGGGAGACATTGAAATACTGCCAAGTGTCTTGTGAAGTGCCACAAAGATGATGAAGGAACTAGAGCATTTCTTCTATAAGGAAAAGCCAAGAGAGCTGTGGTTGATTTGTCTGGAGAAGATAAGGCTTAGATGGGGGATCTTATCAATATGTACAAGTACCTGACGAGAAGTTACAAAGAAGGCAAAGTCAGGCTCTTTTCAGGTGCACTGTGACAGGACCAGAAGCAATGGACACAGCAAAACACAGAAGGTTCTCCTTGAACACCAGGAAACACTTTGTTTCCTGTGATTATGCACTGGCACAGGTTGCCCAGAGACATTGTGCTCTGCTTGAGCAGGGAGATTGGATCAGATGACCTCCAGAAATCCCTACTGACTACAGTCATCCTGTGATTCCAAAGAGGTATAACACTGTTTGACAATCAGTTTCAAATATCTGTTTTGTGAAACAGAATGAGAGTGTTTTCAGAATTCCACGCAGATCCTTAAAGGTGGTTTGTGGAGAAATGGAGAGGGAACCTAGATGCTTTCCCCCCTACCCACACTAGATATGGCAGTGCAGGTCAATGACTAAATAACATGAATATAATAAGGAGCACTTTTCACAGTCATTCTTCTAAAAAACATCATTCAAGGAAATAGTAGGAGAGTTAATAAGTATGAGCAAAATGCAAAAACAAGTATTGCAAAATCTCAAAGTCAAAAAAACTATTACTGAACTGAAGCAAAATTTTCAGAGGGAAAAGAATATAGTACAGATATACGTTAAAATTTCACATATAACTAGAAAAAAAAAATGTTGTATTTAAAACTAATGTTTCCCTGGAGAAATTTTAATTTCTTGTGATCTTTTTTTCCTGTTTTTCTTATCAAAACATTTTTTAAAAAACAAAAAACATTCAATATGTATTTTAAAATTTTGAAATGCTTGAGTTTCCAATAATTTGTCTTTAATAAAAAACATTTATTTTAAATATCTAACTATTTAATATCTTTTTAAAGTTAAACTGAAAATCCTACTTCAGCAGCTGCTTCCTACAGATGGTTGTTTTTATATAATAGACCAAAAATATTAACATCTTTTAAAAGCAACGTCAATTGAAATTATAAGACAGAAATCAAGGAGGAAGTTAATTTTGAAGCCAATTCTTGATACCTTAGAAGGAGCGGAAGAGAAACACAGTAAAACACCATTAACATAGAGTGTGACTGCTTTGCTCTTGTCTGGGCTAATGCTGTAATCCAATCATACTTGACAAACCTACATGAATATCATGCCATTATCCCAGATTTTCTTTAGAAACACATGTACATGTTATATGTGTACATGGAACTGACATAACACCTGTAAAACCCCAGAAACCTCTACCAAGAACCTCAATAAAAGGAAGAGTCATATTAATGAATGAACACGTGACTTCAGCTGTAATAGCTGGTGATAAAAACCCTGTCACATCCTGAACTGCCAGAGTGTGGAAACTCCACTTGGTGCCAGCTCTCTGCCCTGGGATATCAGCCAAGCAACCTGATGTACTCAATGGACTCTTCATGTACAATTTGTAAAACAGCTTAAGGGGAAAGGATGCCAAATGCATGATAGCCTCTCTCTGAATTGCCTTACATGGTATTTTGGAATATTTGGTAATTTTTTTATTCAACTTACACAGGCACTGCACGCTATAGGGCAGTTTAGTCTAGAACCATGTTCCTTCTGACTATCGGTTTAACTTTCCAAGTGCTGAATTTGCTTTCTTTAGATCAATCACCAAGCCTAACTTGCTGTCAGTCAGGCAAACCACAGGGTAGGCAGAGAGATTTATTCAGAGAAACAGGCAGTCTTCAGACATCCTGAGATCACTAAGCTAAATAATTACTGGATTTGTTCTCTAGCCTTGGTGGGCAAAATACTGTATGCAAAAAGAACAAATCTCACTCTTTCACAGAATCACAACATCGTTTATGTTGGAAAAGACCTTTAAGATTATCAAATCCACCCATAAACTGCCAAGTCCACCAGTAAGCCATGTCCCTAAGTGCCACAACTATACATCTTCTAAACATCTCCAGGGATGATGACTCAACCATTTCCCTGGGAAGTCTGTTCTAGTGCTTCATAAATCTTTTGGTGAGGATTTTTTTCATAATACACAGTCTAAACCTACCCTGGAACAACTTGAGGCCATTTGTTCTTGTCCCATCACCTGTCACTTGGGAGAAGAAAGCAACACCCATCTCACTAAAACCTCCTTTGAGGCAGTTGTACAGTGTGATAAGGTTTCCCCTCAGCCTCCTCTTCTCCAGACTAAACAGCTCCAGTTCCCTCAGCCGCTCCTCTGAAGAGTTGTTCTCCAGATCCTTCCCCAGCTTCATTGTCTTTCTTTGCACACTTCAATGTCTTTCTGTTAGTGCTTGGGTTGGTAAGGGAGAGTATGCCCATCCTGCGCCGCCTTTGTGGTGAACTGTCAAAAACGGCTGCACCACACCGTTGCTGATGTGCCAGGCTCTGTCTGCCTGGTCTGTTTGCAGCACTCCTGCTCACTAACAGTCACTACATTTGCTGCTTTATTTCGGTGGGAGGGAGAAGTGGTGCACAGGTGCTTTAGTAATTCCCACATCTCGTCAGTGGCTGCCATAAGAACTGCCAGCTCCTGGGGAGTTTCTCCACTGCCTGGTGCTTCCTTGCCTCAAGAAAAAACTTTGTGCTGCTCTGCTGAGGACTGGGCCAGAGGTCACACAGCTCCCCTCAGCAACTGACTGTTAATGACAGTTTTCTCATCAGCAGCTCCCGTGAGACGCTTTGTATTTGAGAAAAAGTCCAAAATATGTTCCTGTAGAAAACACTACCAAGGTTATCACATACAACACAGATGTAGAAACTGGTTCTCATCGTGCAGAAAGTAGGTTTCTCCTCCCTTCCCTCCTCACAAACAAGCATCCCTACTTCAAGAAGTCTGTTGTTTTATAGGCTGAGTCTGGTAACAAGTTGCTGTTGTGTGATGCCTAGTGCTGTAGGAATGTGTATCTGCATTCCTTATGGTCAGCACTGCTCAGAGCAAGGTGTTTCGTGTAAGCTCTGACCTCATTAACAGTGAGGAGAACGAGATGGATGCTTCCTGCCAGACCTAAGCTTTAAGGGGAAGCTACTTATTTCATTTACAGTTCCCTTTCTCTGGCCCCTGCTCTCCTACAGAAACTATTGCAGACTCTGAGCAGCGGGAGACCCTCCGTGGTTTAGAAACAAAAAAAAGTTCAGATCACAGCCCCTTTTGTTCTTTCCTTTCTTTTTTCCCCCCATAAGAATCTTTGTTTTATTTTTTCCTTAGAGGTTTTTTTAAGTAATGCTCTCTTTTTTTGTTTGATTTCTCAATTTGTGCATTATTTGAAAGATCTTCACTTACAACAATAACATTTTTCAATGGATGGGATTGCTTATACTTCATTCTTTTTATTTATAACAATAATAATGACAAACAAATCAAGCATTTGCTTAACTATAGTAAGTTATCTGGCTTTCCATGCTCTGTGAAGAACAAAAATAGATAAAGTTTATTTCCAAAGTTATTTTCAGTCTATAATCTGCCCAACATGAGTACTGCTCAAAGGCAGAATTTAACCTTTGTTCTTTTTTAGTTTGAAGTGCTCAACTATTCTCCCATAATTTTCAGCAATTTCTGTCTCTGAGTTTCTATAAATCTTATATGACCAATTAATTAGAAAACAGAGCACCACTTGAAGAAACAAGTGATTTATAATGGAAGGTCCACTTCTGCAATTTACAGTGTTATTGGAAACAGTTAGAATAGTTAGCTCACAAAATACTAATGTCTGTTCCCCTGAGAAGCTGGTCTTTTGAATTTTATCTCTAATAGTATAATAATCCTTACAGAATAAGCCACGACTAGGTTAATATTAGAGCACCTCTCTGCAGATAAGTGTAGGTAGGCAGGAGTACGCATACCAAGGCAACCACGTGTAAGACAGTTCCAATTCAGCAGCTGCACACTGAGGCGGGATTTAGACCAAGTTAGCATACTTTCTTCCTCATAAGGTTTTATTTTTCTGCTTGAATAGTAATATGGCTTTTGTATCTACAGCTGACTGGCATCTGGACAGCTCAGGGGATGGTGGGAATATCACGTGATATTCTGCACCTATGTGTTTATTCATACACATATACATACATAGGAACCAGGGTGACAGGAGAAAACACCACCTGTGCAGACTCCTATCTGTACCACACTTCTGTTGCCATCTTCCCAGTTGTATCTTCTACAGCAGAGCACACTATACAACTGTTACTGCTGCAGTGGGGGCCACTTCACACAGCACTTTTGGTGAACTCATCAGGCCCTCTTGGTCCCTTGCACAAAAGCCCTTATTGTCTATGCACTCAGTAAAGCGGATAATTTTCAGCTGTTGAAGAGTGTGGATGAATATCCAAAGTAACAATTTATTACTACACTTAGCTTTACTGAGAGTATACTTTTAGCAATCGGAGGTAAAAGCAGCTCATGAGGTAGATAAATGTTGCAATTACAATGGGATAGATGGAGAAAAAAAAAAGATGTGAATATGAATATCCTACTTCAAGAAGAGCATCACTGTAAAGCACCAAATACTTTAGCCTATCAGAAACAGAATAGTAATAAAAATAAATAAATAAACAAACAAACAAATAAATATTTTAAAAAAAATAAAAAAATTAATTACTATCTTATAAGCAGAGAGCAGTAACATTTTACAAACTCAGTGCCCCAAGCTGCTGTTGCATGATGGCTGGTCAGCTTAGAATTCAAAAGTCAGCCCTTTAGAACTGTATAGGTGGACATTTTCTGAACATGATTGTTCTTTTCTCTCTAATGTCCCAAAGATAACAACAGGCTTTAAGCCAATCATTTCCCAAAATTGTAACAAGAATTTCAGTAACTTTAAGTCCTTGTTGTTTATCGTTTTTCTCCTCTCCTCCCCCAGCTGAACCCATATAGGTAAGCCAGAAACAAGTCTGAGTTGTTTAACAGTGGATGCTGCATTCACAGTTCTGTGTGATTCAACAGAAAAACCACTTGGAGAAGAAAATATTAAAGTTTTAAAGCCTATTTTGAAATGAATCCTCTAAGAAAGAATAAGAATTATTTGCAGAATTGGTTTATAAGAAGCTGAAAGAAGAGGATGTAGAATAAAGATATTTCATAAGAGAATAGTGTATTTCTAACCAAAATGTTCAACTGATAACTGACATAAATTTATTAAAACCTAGATTTAAAAATCCCATCCTGCTGCCACTGAAAAGTTAATCACAGTGTGCAGCTAATCCTGGATGTGAGGATTTTCCCACCAATAAGCTCTGTGGTATATAAAGTAGACCCTACAGTAGCACATCTATGCTTTACATGCTCAGACTTTAACCCATATGAACCATCTTAAATAGAAAAAAAAGAAAAAAGAAAAAAAAAGAAAATTAAAAAGAACCACAATAATCAGCATTTGAATTAATATAGGAGCATGAAAGGATGTATATAATCATCTACTTAGTGGAAGCTGCTTGTGCAGTAATTCTCAGTAAGCACTAGCTCTTCAGGTCTCTTGTAAAGTAATAAAAATTCACTACTTAAATACATGAGAAACTATTCTCTGTAATCAGCAGAAAAATAAATAAATAAGTAAAGCCAGCAGACCTAGCTATAGTTCATTAGGATTGTTTCAATAACTTTGCAAAATAAGTTCAGTTAATGAAAGGTTTTGACACTGCAAATAGCACACTGCAACAACGGAGATGTATTAGAGCAGTGGTCCAAAAATCAAGAGCTTAGTCCTACCACTTTAATCTGATGTTTTGTAATGAAGTGCAGAAGTCTAATAGACACCTGATAAGGTTTATAATAAAGTTTTTAGGCTAGTCCTGCAATGCAGAATAACATTAATATAAAAGTGTTATGCAAATGTTTTGAGAACTGTTTCAATAGTATAACAGTCTATAAAACTGCTCAGTGTTAAAGCATATGAGCAGAGTCTTAATGAGCCCATGTGCTTCTGCAGACACTCAGAATTTCCAGCAGTGCAACTGTTTAGTGATTTTTTTCCCATCCATTAGCCTAAGCAAACCTGCATGAAACATTACCACCGTAAATAGCTCCATGCCTCTTTAAAAAATGCCATAAATATTCCCATAATGACATTATTTAAAGGAATTTTGTAATAGGGTTGCTCACTGTATGACTGATTGCTTTGAGCGGAGAATTCTATTTCAGCAAAACAAAAAATACCTTTAAAAATATCATTAGGCACTTTTTTATTTTCTACTTGTTTTGCATACGAAAAGTTAAAGTAGGTGCGGGGGCTTCAGTATATCAGTGTCAAGTGGTAGGGATTTAGAACACATGTTGTAAATTGGATAATTAGCTTTTTTATGAGGAAGCATGCAGTAAAAAAAAAAAGGCATCTGAGACCAGAAGAAGGCAGTTTTTGAAAGATATAATGTCAAATTGAGCTGGACTGTTGCCTGGAATGTGCTCAAAGATTTACTTAAAAACTTGAGGTGTAGATGCAACTGAAGTAAATACTTATTTTATCAGAAAATATTTTCCTGCATTTGCATTGTTATCACATATGTATTTATGGTAGCTCAGAGGATGAATGGAAGGTATAGTCTCACTTTAAAACAATCACAGAAAAAAGAAAATTTATATTTGTATTTCTAATTTTCCTGTAAATCTAATCTTTTAGTGTTTTTTCAAGATCAGCAAAAGACCTGTTTGTTTGTTTGGTTGGTTGGTTTTTATTTTTTTTTAATTACCAAAGAGAACTTGTGACTTAATTTCTAATTTTGTTTTGGAGTTATATGACTTTTGTTTTCTTTCATAGTCTCCCCCATCATTCTCTAAGTTAGGATTCCCTTCAGCAGCTACTATGAGATAGTAATAAGGAGGTAAGAATACAAGAAGTCCTTCAGGTGTACCTGGATTTAATATTCAATCTAACTTTTTTACAGCATTCCAACTTCTAAAAAATGGCAGGAAATATTTAAGTCCCAGTAAGTCAAGGAATTCTCTTTTTTTTTAATATTGTTTTGGGGAGGGGGTTTGTTTGGTTGAGTTTTTTCTTCTAACTGTGATCACACAAAGAAATAATGAAGAAGTATTTGGTTTGGGACAATGCTATTTATAAAAAATAAAAAGAGTTTGTATGTTTTCTTTACTTACATATGAATATTACAGTGTCAGCAAAAAGTTCTTTGCACCTCTTAAACCATAAAAAAATCAAACAGAAAACCTCTGCTTTGAGCCATCTGTGTACTGACAGCTTTCTAGATAAGCAGATGGTTGTGCTACTTATGTCCAGAAATATTCTATCAGGGAGAAATGAAAGGTGTAAAATTACTGTTAAATTTGGTGAAAATTATCCCTAAATTTAAGTTGGCTAATACATTGCTTTCGTTTCTGAGTTAGCCAAGCAAAAGAGGTGATAGTGGGTATAATATTAACATGTGAAACTCCATGCTCAAACAGCTGCTACGTATTCCTGTTTACTAGTCCTATTTGAACGCCTCTTGTTTTGGTTGTTGTTCAGACTTTTTATGTGAAATCTAAAAAATTAATTCTATCATTCATACAAATTTGTTTGGCTTTTCAGAGCAGGACACCTAGGAACAGTCATAGAGTAACAGTTTCCTATGGTTTCAGCATATCGTTGCCTGTGCCTCTCTCTAGCTTCATCTGTTACCTTTGAAGGACATCCCTACACCTCAGCATACAGAATGTTCTTCCTAGTTTGGTGTTTTCCATGAACTTGTTGCAGTTGGACGCCCCGCTGTTGCCCAGGAAATTGTTGAAGGCGGTGAGCACTGTTAAGCTCAGTAACAGCCCCTGAGGATCACCACTGGACACTGGTGAAGTGTAAGCCACAACCCATCGAGTCCAATGGTTTAGCCACTTTCTGCCCCGCGTTGTAGTCCACCTGTGCAACTACATCAATTTTTTTCTGCTTTAGATACAATTCCTCCTGCCAGGCCCAGGGAATGGGACCTGTAACTGCCCATCCGATTTGTACATCAAAGAGTTGTCAATTGACATGCCAGAAGTGCCTGGATTGGTCGCACCCTACTGTGCTGCTCTCCAAGCAGATGTTGGGGTGGTTGAGATCTACTATGAGAACTAATAGGCCTACTGTGTTGTTTGCTTTTTTTTTTTTTTTCTTCTGTGCAAACTGGTATAAAGATTTAATTATCTTTTCCTTAAACATTTCTGTAGGCAGGGAATATCCATTCTTAAAAATTTTTAAAGTGTCAGACTTTAACTATAAAATTCTTTGAAATAAAAAGAATAATAATAGTAAAAACTGACAGGAATACGAGGTCAGACCATCTGTATGTAACCATCTGGTTATATCTACCTTAGAAATGTCTTTCCCAATATCAACTTCATAGAAAGGGTTACAAAATTCTTCCCAGCACCTTATCCCAAGCTTAAGAGCTACAGTAAAATATTTATAAAGTGACACAAAAAAGAACAAGATAATGGAAAACACCTTTGTTGTCCCTGGTCTCTGCAATAGCAGGAATGTTGTTACATGTCTATAAGGGTATTTGGCACCCTACAAAGGGAAAATAACGGTCCAAATTCTTCTTTTATGACAGCTTAAGTTGTAGAACTGCTCATAAAATCCATTTCTGATTGTGTTTCAAAGTGCATTCCACAGTAAAATTTCTACCTGCTTGCTGACTTTTTTGGTTACCTCCATCTCTTGTGCTTTTTTTTTCCTAAAAGCAAATATGGAGAAAATGCTTAGAGCAACACACCCTGTAAAAACAGCAAGGATGATAACACATTTCTGGCAAATGCTTACAAGTTATAATAGTTCTAATGTTGGTTACTTTTTCTCTGATAACTCTGACCAATAGAAAAGTCACGATTATCCTCTTTTTTTCAGAGCTTGAGTATAAAACAAGAAAAAGAAGAGTAGAGAGGAAAAAGTTTAGTTACATAGTACTTTAACTGTATATAAATTGAACTGTGAAATATAACAACTGGACTAATAGTAACTTTAATCAAACCCACTGTAAATTCTTGCCTTTGAATATAACTGTTTCACTGTAACACTATATTGTGTCTAAGATATTGATCTATGTTCAAGAAATTTACTTTGCAACTTGTCTGCAACTAATTGGTAACAAGTCTATAGTGATTTCCTTAAATATTTCATCTCTCTTTTATCTCATTTCCTTCTGCTTTTCCACAATTAACTATGAATCTTAGTCATAGACTGTTATTTACACAGTTCTTATAAAAAAGGACTATTGTGTGACACCTACATTAGCTAAAGTTTTCTTTTTTCTTTTAAGGCACAAAAAAGCAAACGTGGATCTAGAAAAGTTACATATCAGGGAGAGGAAAAGATAAAATGTTTCCCTGAGCTGTACCCTTAATTTGGTTTGTTGGGGTTTTTTTTAAAGCCACTCATACACTTAGGATCTGGTTTAAATTGGGATAAAGCATCATAAATTAGAAAATAATAGTTGTATTATTTTCACCTGATTTGACAATAATCCCATGTAAAAAAATGTTGAGAGTTACCAACAAAACCAGAACAGACCAACTCAAGCAAATATAAATTTTTTATTTTAAATGACTACTATTTATCAAGAAAGCACAAGCAGTACTGCAAAAAATTAACTTTAGGGCAGGGAGATGGGCAGTGGACTGAATATTTCAGAATCTGCAGGTTGTTTCTGGCACAGGAGCTGACCAGCTACATAAACCATTGAACCTTCTTGGCCTCGATTTCATGTCTCTTTCTCTATATTTCCTGAAATTCGTGATTTGCAAAATCGCTCCACCAGGGGCTGACTTGGAAACCTCTAGGTGTTAGCAGAATACTATAAAGCAGCAATAACCATTCCAGGCCAATAGGAACTATTGCCAAATAAAAGTATGGGTTAAATTTTTAAAAATAAACTCAAATGTATTGAAGTTAAGAAGACAAAACAGAATCCTCCTCTCAGGTTGGGGAAAACAGAGGAAGCTCTGGGTGCCCCCATTCATCCATGAGTGGATTAGAGTCCTTAGTGACATGAAGGAGATATATTAGCAGTTCTTTGCTGTGGAAGGTCTACCTTGTGTGAGTCCATCCCATAAGGAAGGATACATCTCTCAGTTTGCAGTCTTGGATAGTGTCTAACCTTCTTTAAACCTCTGGGATGACCAAGGGAGTGGGAACACAGGATGGGAAAGCAGTTGAATAACTTATCTTAATTTTCAGGTGTCTAAGATTGCATGAGATGAACTGAAGTTAACTGGGATGGTTTTATATTCAGTGATGGCAAAAGCATGGTAAGATTTTTGTGAGAATAAGATGCTTTGGCGGTAAAAACCTGGATAAAATATTCATAAACTCACTGTAATCTTTAAGAATTCTCACAAAATATTTGTACAGTCTTTTTAATTTTGATTTTATAAGTGATGTAAATAAATTGGCATTTGCAAACAATATATTCAACGAATGTATAATGAAATGTGTGTATATTGAATCAGATTGTTGAAATTATAAAAGGAGATGCTTGAGGACAGTTCTTTTTATCATCTCCTTTACATTTGTTGGCCATCTTGTCAGGCCTTTCTAAAGAGTTTGTATGTATGAAATAAATAAATTCTTAATATTATTTCTCATTATTGTTAATAATAAGAAAATGCTTTAATAATAATTAAGATTGGAACTAGCTTTGGATCAGTGCTATAAGGGATGTGTGACTTTCAGAAACAATATTAGTGTGACTGGTCAGAGCCTGACAAAAGAGAATGAGCTGTCAAGTAAATAAACAGTTAGGTTATCTAATCTCAATCTAAGTTTGTGGCCAATATTTTATTTTTTCTATTGTATTTTCTAGTACTGCTTTGGTTCATATTTGATTTTTTATTTTTTCTCTTCTGAGCTGAGTCTTCTTGGCAGCTCGTAGTTATTTTTGCAGCTAGGATATCCTTGTCCTGTTTAATTACTCTACTGGATAAGTGCCCAGTATAATAGCAGCTTTTTTAAAGAACTATTTCCAGAATGGGCGATTTTTACTTTTCCCATTACATTTTATCCATTTTCTATTCTCCAGTCTTCAAGGCCATCCAATTCTTGCTTATTTATCACATACTCTCATTATTAATAATTGAAGATATTTTTTTTTACATTTTCAAGTAGAAAATACAGAACCGCTGTACAAAAAATTTGTGTTTCATCTTCTAAGCTACTAAATCAGTAGTCCAAGATGCCCTTTGTAAAGTCTCTTTTCAGAAGAATTAGTGGTGGTAGAGATTAACTTATAACAATGTTGGAAGGGATGCATCATATATCTGTGGGTAGGTTTGAATCTTTTTAAGCTTTAATTCAATAAATTCTGGAGTATCTTTTTGGACAGATATATGTATGTAAATGTTAATGTTTTTCTACAAATGAATACTGCTCAAACTTCCACATGCAGAAAATGTTTTAAATTATAAATTTTAATGTTATTAAAACATTACCTAAATCACGATTAAATTGTTTGATGATTTAAGAGCCATTGATACCCTGCTCTGTTTTTTTTCTGTTGGAGAGTTTTGTGAAGTAATGATAGTTTCTGTTTATATTTATTAATATTTCCTCTTTGTGCCTTATGTAACTGCTTTTGCTGGCAAATATTGTCTTCAGTCTTATGCACACTTCTGACTGCAATTATTATCTCTTTGGTGTGGGTAAAGTGTTTCATAATGACGTGAGCAGTCTCTCTGTATGCATATTTTACCATTCTGTGCACTGTATCCAGATCTTACTATTCCTTGGGCTCTGTGCATGAAACAAAATGCTGATATAGACCCATACATGAAGATTAATATTTTCTGGCTAAATATGAAAGCATCCAAATTACTTCTCTAAAATATGTCAACTTATTAAATAAAAATTATTCCACTCTGTTTTTCTTTATAAAATATAGGTTTACCAATTTTCTGGTAGAGATATCTTACAGACTTTATTAATAGCTACTGATATTTTTCATATAGCTTCTACTCTATTTTTTTGTATTCTGGATCAAGGGTAAAATGTATTCTTTACCAGAATGTAAAATCATATAAGCTCCTTCAACTTCTGCTCCTTGGAGAGCATATATTAGATCTGACTTTGAAGCATAAAATGCACACTGTCTTTTCAAAAATATTTTACTCTCATCTGACAGGGTTACTCCATACAGTTAAGAATGAGTGTTAAAACAGCCACATTTCCAATGCAAATTTTGAAAGCAAAGCTACGAGTGTAATGACAGTTTCTGTGGGAAAACGTAGTAGGAAAATTATGTGAATTAAAGACTAAAATTATCCTCAGTGGCAAGCAAGATTGCTTCTCAGTGTTATGATAATAAAAACCTACGTCATGATATACAAAATGAAAATCAAATTAAAACATTTTATTTGGGGACCAATTGATAAGCAAAATACTCTTTTCCAGTCACTACAATGAATCTTAAGCTGCAATGTGCTATCATATTATTTTGTTCTTTTGTTTTATAACTTACCATCTGAATGTTGAGCATTTATTAGTACAGGCATAGTCTTAATTTCCTTGACTTTTCAATAATAATGCCAATAACACAACATCGACTTCGTATTAGGAAGGACTGAAACTGGAAGCCAATCTTTTGTCAGGTATTTCACCAGTTCTTAACCTGTCTCATTACCGTGTTATAGAAAAAGAAATAGACAGGAACCTCTCTTCACAGCTTTCATACAGAAAAGCATCATGTACGATCGTACATCATTTGACCAATCAATAAGCCTTCCCTATATTCCCTCAGGCAGGTCATGAACAGCTGAACATGTATTTACTATTTGGAACTATACTTGCACTCTTCACTTAAGCCAATAATACAGCTAATTTTAGCTCCTAAAAATTTTTAAAACATGACAGTAATGGATAATTCTTTTGGGAAACCGATTCCACAATTTGATAGACCTTGTCATGAGGAACTCTGACTTATAACTTATCCTTTATTAATTTTATACTATTAATTATTGTGATATCTCATGTGTTTTATTTTGGCTTTCTCAGAAGGTTTACTTTTTTAATAAGCAGACTCTTCTACAGAACCTTTTGGCAAACTTTGTTCAGCTGTATTAAGTACAGTACATTAAAAGAAGTGTGAAGGTACTAGGCCAGTTTAGTGATTCTTTTCTCACATGGGAAATAAATTGACAGGTTTGACTTAGATTGAATAGCAGGAACCTATTAAGATGTGGCCCAGTAACAGCTAAGAATAACCTCTTCAGAGCAAAACACTCCCTTTCTCTGCTGTGCAAACACCGTCTTATACCTTTTCAGCTAAAGATAACATAACATTCATTGTAGGCCATTATTTTCTTTCATAAGGAGGCTACTGACAATGGCATAAATTGATTACAACAATTACATGACAGAGGTATACACTGGTAACAAAATTATTTATTGTTAAAGTTCCTTACAGTAAAAAGAGGAAATTATAATATGAGTGCAAATATGATTGAGTGTTCAAGGCTATTTCCCCACATAAATGGGCAAAATCTCTGTTTTGAGAAAGGATCAGACACTGTAATCTTTTTTGTACTAAATACAAGCATGAGGAATTTTATTAATGCCACTGGGACCATCTGTGGAATAAGGATTTATTTAGGGTATAACTTGCATAAATCTATAGACCTAATCCTAAAAATGCACTTTTCACCATCTCCAACACCCAGTGCATACAAAGTTGTTCTCTCTTTCTCTATTCCTCCCCATGAAGCAAACTTAAATTATGTAAAATGTTATCTCAAATAAATTTTCTTTGCCACCTCTGTTTGACAGCCATTGAACACAAATCTTAGAGTCATTAATAAAATGTTTTCACCTGTGCATCTTTTAAAGCTATTTTGTAGCTACTCATTCATACCGGCTCCTAGCACGAGACTGGCAATCCCCACTTTTTCCTTAAGAAGCAGATGTTACTTCATCTGCACCTGGTAAGATGACATCTCCCCTTCACCCCCCTCTGCATTTTTCCAGTTATTAATATAATGAATAATGTTTCTGCCCTTATCAGATCTCACTGGAAATCTCTCCTGATTTTCATTTTCAACTGACAGGAATTTAAACTCTGCACTGGCACCTTTCAACTAAGCCTATATTCCTTGTTTTTCCTCAATGAAGAGCAATTGTACCAAACATTGCAGAGCTTGTATATTATACGCCTTTTATTGTTTCTTATTTTTGTTTGTTTCATTGGTTTGGTTTTTTCCTTACCTAAGCTTTGCCTGGCTCTCTGTAATTCCACAGCTAAAAGCTGGCATCAGGATAAAGAAAATTATGCTACACATTTATTTTCCTCTTTATTTTTTTTAATAGCTTTTAGCTGTGGGAATATATCAGTTGATTACTGATGTGATTTCTGTAATGTAAGTATCTGATGGAAGAGACATGAATGAAAATCGGGCAGGTTGCTTTTTCCAGACAGAACATTTTGAACATATTTGATAACACTCAGATCAAAAATTGCTGTTGGGTAATGCAAGTACGGGTAAAGAAACATTCTGAGACGGCTGTATATTCATTATGGAATGTTTGGAAAAAATACAGTGAGAAATTAATTTTGAAGTCTGACTTGAGCCTCACAGTGTGATTCAGGATCATTTTCAGAAATGGGTTAGCATTAAAGTATTTTATTATCTTATTATCTAATGTTATACATAAAGTTTTATAAGTATCATCTTAGCATTTTAAAGATTCATAATATTGTTATAATAAAACTGACTACTGCAGATAATTTTATATTCCATAATAAAAAAATAAATCTGTGCTGGGAAATCAGTCATCCCTTGAACTCTTAATGCAAGGAAAAATGCCCGTATTTGAATAACATTTTTTTTCTAAGTACAGTGATAGGCAACGTGGTTGATTGCAGTATTTACATTGGATATTGATTCTAACTTGAACATGTTTCTTTTTTCCTGTCTTTGCTAAATTAGTTCTTGGTTTATGCATTTTCCAATAGCTCCATTAAAAGCTAAATTGGTAGCAAATTCTTGCAGATATTGTAATGGGTCTTTATTATTACATAGATAGGAAAAGACGTTCATTTTAGTTTTATCATCCTAAGAACAATAAATAGATGAATCTGTGAGTGCCTCTGACAATTGTATTAGAATATCTAGGGTCTACTTTTTCACATAGATTTATTTATGTAATGAATTATTATGCAAATATTTATGCTTAACTTTCATTAATGAACATATTCAACTGCAAGAGTAAAAGCTTATCTTGACTTCTGAAACAGTTTAAAGCTTATGGATGACAGAACACTTACAATATGCAGTTATGGCTTCTATTCCTCCATCTGTACTTGCAGAACCTAGATTTTCACTATCCAGAAGTGGACTTGGGTATCCACAGCAGCACAGTTCGCATTTGGACACCTAAATAGCCACAAGATTTTCAAATGAGAATCTCCTTCCCCTCACCTCATGGCAGGCCTGGTGTGATTTTTCAAAATATCTCTACATCCAAGGCTTTCCAGAGAAAAAAACCCCAAAGCCTCGAGCTTTTATTTTTTACATTTAAGTGAGGGATGATCTCCTTTTTAAAAACCCACAGTCATTTTTGGTTGCTGAGATTTAGAAAAGAAAGCAACAAACCAAAGAGTAACTAATCCCTTACGCTTCTATGGGAAGTGTACATGGCTGCAAGCTTCTTAAAATGAGGTCCCCAGTCTCTAAGGTAGTCGTAACTCTGATCTGCATCCGAAACATTTGAACCTAAAGAGCTGAGCGATCCTGCCAAAGAGCCAGTACCCTCGAATGCATAGGTTTGAAGCGAGTCATATGGAGGAGCGCCAGGGTCTGTATTTGCTTCTTCAAGCTTTTCTGAAATGAACTGCCTGAAGATTGTGCTGTCAGGGCCAACCTGCAGAGACTGCCTGTAGAGACTGTGGATTTCCGTGTTGACCTTCTTCCGAGGTCTGTGTGTCCGCATGACAGCGCGGGTCCTCAGTGCTGAGATATCAAAGGCTTCTGTGTCCTCTTCACCACCTCCTTCATCGTCGTACCTGACAATGTTCTCTCTGAATTCTTCCATTTTCTCTGAAAAGGGAGACTTCTTCCTCTGCTGCTTTATGGCTACAATTACCAAAAAGAACACTGACAGAAACAAAAAGAAAGGGAAGGGGGAAGGGAAGGGAAGGGAAGGGAAGGGAAGGGAAGGGAAGGGAAGGGAAGGGAAGGGAAGGGAAGGGAAGGGAAGGGAAGGGAAGGGAAGGGAAGGGAAGGGAAGGGAAGGGAAGGGAAGGGAAGGGAAGGGAAGGGAAGGGAAGGGAAGGGAAGGGAAGAAGAAAAAGGGGAAAAGGTACAATGTTTCTTAGTATCAATGGTATTGTAAACTGAAGCTATCTTAAATTCACAGAGCTGTAATTTTTATGAATTTTATGGTTTTGAGAGGAGCATAATATACGGTGTGAAAACGGCTACAAAGGGAGTTACAAGTGAATGAAATGGAACAATTCTTTTGGTAGGTGGGAGTTTGGAACTCATGGAAACACAGGTTATGTTTTTGAAACTGCTTTGGTTTATCACATAATATATCAATTTCACATTCAGAATTTAAATTGTTAATCTCTCGCTCTTTCTCAGATCAAAGACCCATGAAGATCAAATGAAAAATAAGGTTATGAACAAGATATCCTCCTCAGTTGGTTGAATCATTAGTTTCCATAGACTATGCAGGGTGCGATTCAATTATTTCTGTTATGCTGTTTTGGAAACCTGAAGACTATTACTGAATTTTGTATGATGTAGCAGTACTTACTACCAACACGTATGAATTATAGCAGCTTGTTTCTCTCATATATGAAAGTATTTTCAAATTTAGTTTTAAAGCATTATTTTTTAATTCTACCTTATTTCGATTTTAGCTGAATGTTCTCTTTGAAATACTCTATGACTTTCACAGACATTAATGCTTTCAGTTTTAACTAAATCTTACTGCTGTTCTTTTTAATGAATAAGAAGTTTGTGGTCTGCAACCTTATGCTCAGTACATAATATGATACAATTAATGACGACAGGATTTTACCTCACCTAGGGATATGAGGGATTTGAAATAGGTCTTTATATCTACATATTTACTGTATAGTATTTCATTTGATTGGGAGATAACAACACCAAACTTGAAAGCACTGGAAACAAGAATTTCTAAAGGGTTATAGCATTTTTTAAAAACCCAGGTAGTTTTGACTACCCAAACCCTTTGCGTTGTGAACTCTTCTCATGATACAGATGACAACACAGAGAAAAGGGAAAAAGTGTAACTTTAGGATTCAGATATGTGGCAAATATATTATATATAGAACCTTATTTCATTTCAAACAATCACAAATAAATTTGAAGATGTAATTAATTTAAAATATGTGTGTCTTTAAAGCATCTGGTAGATTAATTTCTTTTTCTTTCTCATTAATATATTTATCTATATTCCTGATTTGACTTTTATGGAATGCATAGGCCCAGCAGGCACCAAAAGTTTATTCCACCTGGAGAGAAGGTCTCCCCTGCAAGTAACCAAAAAGCCCTCGATAAATAATTCCACTGATAGCCTGGATAATGCAGTGGTATATTTTGCCTGATACTCAGACCCTTTAGACCATAAAAAGAAGTGATCAGGTTCAGATATCCTGCAACAATCAAAGAAAATTCAAAATATACACTGGTCTTTCTGTGAGGTCACCCTGACTGCCAGGTCTAAAGCAGCGTCTTCATCCAGTCAAAGGGTTTGCTTTCCAGTGTCACTTCTGAAGGCTACCTATGACAAGGAAAGCTCAGATTTAAATAATGTGACTCTGGGAGTACAGATAACTGTAAAAAACACAAATCAAATCATCTATTCCTGTTTTCTCTGTTGAAAACCGGGAGACGAAAGTAGAGGAACTAGGGCGTCCCTGGACTTTGCTATGGAGTCAAGAAATGACTACTGTCTGGCTGAGAGCACTTCTATCATAACATAAAAAATATGAAGTACCCTTCCATTGTTTATATCCTTGCCCTATCTATTCAGTGTTTTTGTAGTGATAAATAAAAACATATGCATTTTCATAAGACTTTCTGTGGTTTCCTGCGTGTCATGTAATTTTGAGAGCCCAAAGCCATGTGAAGATGTTCACATATAAGTAGCAGGTATACATGCTGCTTCTGGATGGCTCAGTTAACTGTGAGACTAAATGTTAGGGTTCCATTTGAGGAGAAATCTCAGCGAATTCTCAAGAGACTCAGTCAGGAGGTCTAAAGTACAAAATCAAATAATTAGAGCTAGTTTCTATTCCTTATGCTAGAAAAATAAGCCATAAACTTGCAGACATAATGCAGGATATCAGTGATTTTTAACTTGTTAAATTTCTTTTTTCATTAACTTAAAGTCAAAATAATTCCAACAGTTTTATTCAAGTTGACTTTCTTGTCTTCTTTTACTACTATGCAGCTCAAAATACAGCATCAGAATAGACCTACAAGCCTTCATTTTCAAGATTCAGCTCTCTTTAATTAATGATGATATGTTTAGTGTTGTACATTTTTATTTATATACTGGTAGAAGTTACGTTGTATAATGAGAGTAGAAAAAAAGAGAGTTTTTCATCAAGATAGCCTTCATATAGAAAATGATTTGCTTAAAATTATTTTACATTTCTTTTACTGGTATAAGTGTTTAAAAGTACTATTATTGTATTTGCTTTCATTATCAAATACATTAAGACAATTTTTAGTGAAAGTTTTTTTTTCTTAAGACAATTTAATTTCTGTTGGTATAATATTTTTCATTCCAGTCATTATATTTATGAAGCTAGATATTATGCTACAGTTTTCGATTTTGATTATATTTTTCCTTATTTTTTCAGAATGTTGTTGAAAAACAATTTATGCCAGGTTTCCACAACTTATAATAATTTGCTATTACACTGCTTAGTGAATTCCTGATTTTATCTTCATTTTATTATATTAGATTTATTTTTAGTTTCATTGGTGGGAAAAATATTTCTGCTAGCATAATCCATTGATAGTTTTCTAGTATTTTTAGATACTACATTTTATGAAATATATTGCTATATGGCATATTATGGATATGCCATATTATTACACAAACAATAAAAATTTGGAAACTTTTCCCGGATGCTTTGTTGGCATCAGATTGAACATTGTCTTGAAGCGTATGCCAACCATCTGTGTTGAAGATCTAAGGTCAGTCATTTTGCCTTGGTAAACACCTGCCCAGCGTATCACTTCTCTTCCTTTCCTGACCTCAGAAGTTGCCTTAACCTCACTAACTCAGGCAGGTACGGAGTTTCTGGATGGATATTCAGCTTTTGGGGAACGATTAGTTCAGCGTGCCTGCTGTTATAATGTGTCAGTGTCATCAAATCACTCATCAAACACTGCAGGAATAGCCTTTTGCTGAAAAAAAGGAAATGCATTTTAGCAGCAATTCGATAACTGCGTGCTTCACCAGGTGAAAAAGTTGTTTCGCTGAGCGCTGTCATACAACGTCTTGCAGTCGCCATCACCCCATGCACTGCAGAAAGAGCCGACTTGAGTTGTTAGCTTTTAGCGCCAAGTGCCAGCTATACATCACCCTTTGCAGAGGTACAAGCACAACTTCTATGCGTTTAAAACACCCTCAAACCCACTCTCACATCCACAAGGTCCTGAATGTAATGGAGGTCAGTTTGCTGTCTGGAGATGCAACCTTATTAGTTGACAGAGAAATTACCTGTTTGTTTCTGGATTTGCTTTCTGAGAGTAAGAAATTCTCTTTTTTTTTTTAATATATTATGTTGTATTAATCTTAGCTCTCCATTTGGCATAGCTAAGCCAGAACAAATAGAGTGCCACCCCTTCTACTATATTCTTATACCAGACAATTTCCTTGTTTAACCCTGTCCTTAGTTTTACCTGGCATCATTAAAGATTTTGGACTAACACAGACTGGTAGGACCGTGCCTCAACAAAAGCCAATGTTTAGGACATTGTGTTAGGATTCAAATATTCCTGAAAAATGTGGGTGGAGGGTGAGGGTGGTGAAGAATTAAAGTTAAGAAACAAAACGTTTGTCTTATTGCATTTTTTTTTTTCTCAATAACACTGCACTTCCACTTTTCCAGTAAATGGAACGTCTTTGTCACTTAATCAATCCTACTGTAGAAAGAAGCAAAGTAATTTCTCTTACTTGTACTTACCTAGAAGTATTAGTATGCAAGCCAAAATAGCAACTAAAGCTTCTGTGCTGAGGCCTATTGCGTACATGAAAGCTCCGTATCTACAGTAGAAGGTGTTAACTTCGATGTCACAGTCGCAGACAGTGATAGTAAGGGTATTTGTGCTTGTCAGCGGTGGCGTTCCATTATCCAGAATTAAGATCGGCAAGTAGAAATAAAACTGCTCTTGCCTCCTGAAGCCACTTTTTGCTGTGAAAATTCCAGCTGTGTTATCTAGAAGATAAATTGTTATGCATGAAACACATTTATCGCTTTTAACAACAACTATAAAACTCCAGCGGAATCTGACCTATTTAAAAACAATAGTAAGGTGCAGAGATACATATTAACAAGGTTAAAAAAGTAAAACCAAACCCTGACGTGTGGTGGGGTTTTTTTGTCAATCATGAACAATTGCATTTATTTTTGACACATGTATTCCGGGAGTAATAGTCAAATTTGACCTAGGAGCTCTCTCTTTAATATTGAGCTAAAAAAAATCCCACCATATTCAGTACCTGACACCTGCTCAGACTAACTAATTGGTTCTTAAAATGGTTCCATGTAACCAGCTGCTACCAATCCAGCAGTTCACAGATAAAATAGAGAATCTACCAATCAAAGGGCTTCAAAAGTGTGTCTGGCAGCACACAGAGAAAGCAGGTGGCAAGGGAAAGCAGAGAAAGAGAGAAAAAAGTCCACTAAAACAGTCTTTTATTTCTTTCCCTGACTCAAAAACTGGAGCTAGTTGAGCTCTGCTCTTACTATCTAAATTAGGGAAAAATTGCTAGAGGGTCTCCCCTTGTTTTGTATTTAACTAATAGTGTTTAGAAATCAGTTCTGCACAATGCTCAGTAAGCAGCTTAAATTCAGTTTCTGTTGCATTTCAATTAATTAAAATCTGAAACTTAGGTTGCTGCAAAACAAATTAGCCTTTTCTAAATCTGTGTATAATGGAAAGAGGAACCTATAAATATCTACGTGTCAGAATTGTATATTACGGCAAGATGTGTGCTCACAGGTACACAGAAAAGTTTCTACACTTATCTTTATGATACATCTACCTAAATAACCTACCTTCACGTTCATCTATGTTTCTGTCACAATTCAGAAGATAACTCTGACATAAAATGCTCCCAATCTGTAAAGGCTCTCAGCTTTTGCCTATGACTACACCAATTCTCCCTGCCATTTCTATGAAATGGAGTAGAAAGGAGAGACTGAGGGCTGACCCTACCATGTTATAAAAGGTGGGTTGCTTTTTATCCCCATCAACAGCTGCCAAAAGGATCTGGATGCATTGTCTCGTGGGTGGCTCTGCTTTGACTTTGCAGGGAGAGCTGAGGTAAGAAAGGCTCAGGGTTTGTACATAGTTTGACCTTAATGTAACAAGTTATCTCTTCCTGGCTCTGAGTGAGAGGTTAATGAGGCTGGGAATTGAAACACATATTAATATATTAACTTAAACTTTGGAAATATTGAGATAAGTAGCTTGCATTTAACGGTCTGAAATTTCCAAAACTTATTTCCATTGATTTATTCACCTAGGCAGAACAGTCAAATAATTAGCAGAGTCAATAAGAGCAATGTGTACTTTAGCTGAATCTGAAGAAGCTCTTATTTGTGGAGTCAGCAGACTGATGATAAGTGGTCATCCTCCCTGCAATTCTATCAGATATTGCACTTACATGCTCACCTTCAGACAAGTTTTGCTTGGTGTCCCTCTATATTACTCTTTTTGTGAGTCTCAATATTAGTTACGAATAACATTAAAAGACTCCTAGAAGACATTTTATGATGTCGATATTAATTACAACATGTAGTTTAAAATATTTTAGAGAATAAAATTATATTTATCAGTGTTCATAATTTTGCTCTTACTGAAGTGATGAAGTAACAGATATTTAACAGCAGTCTTTTTTTTTTCTGGTGATCTTGTTTATCAGATGAATTGATAATTTTATGAAAAAGTTGGTGTTTCCCATCATATCCAACATTAAGAAAATAAATTTTAAGGAATATTAGCATATTGTTTATAACGGATTTTTTTCTTTCTTTGAAATAAAGCAATTTTTTCTGTTTGTTACTTGACTGAAAAAAGAAAAATATACTGCTTAATATTATTGAATTATCGTTTGAAATGCAACTCATGACATGTTCATATCCTATAATAAAAAATTCTATTTAAGTGTTAATTTTTATAATATTCTTGATGTGAGGATCACTAGAAGCATATATCTTTTATTCAGATAGTATTTAAAGAGCTACGTGAATCACACGACCTTGATTATCTCTGACAGTAAAATGTGAGTCATTCGAGGCCTCTTGAGCCAATGAGAAGTAAAAATGGTGACCTTCTGCTGAGTCATCTTGATCCACTGCACGGATGCTTTGAATTAGCTGGAAACACAGATAAACAGAATTGTTTAAGAATAAAAGTATTTACTTGTCCTTTAGAATAATAAAAAGATATATCAGGTATGTTAAACTGTTGATGTGAGATGTAATCTATGACTACGTCTTGAACGCACGTTGTGCAGTGATGAATATACACCCCCTGTATTCAAACAGTCTCATCGAGACTCACATTCTGCAAATATTCTGCTTTGATTTTTCATCTGCTCGAGAAGGAAACCATTAAAATCTTGTGAAAATGTAAAAGACTTTCTGGTTTAAAAGACAAGGCATAAATGAATTTTCCATAACAGAAAAAAGTAATTATATGTATAGTGTTTCATCCTTTTTTTCAAGGTGAAAGTTACAGCACCGTAACTTCCTTCTGTATTTTTATTTCCTTCCAGCCCACAAAAACATTGGCATCAGTTAACTGACACATTGTAACCCCACTAAGTGAGGTACGGTGACAAGTTCCTGCTGAATTTTCGATTCTGCATGTTATAGTAGATTGATTATGGAACTTCTTGACTGCTTTCCTCAAGAAATCAGAATATCCTTCATCTAAAAATACGTCAAACCAGATAGTCAAATAAAACATAATGGTTATCATTTCAAACAATATTTGTTACTTTCCTCAGTAAATATTTAATGACTTGGGCATCAGCACATATTAGTGAGTATTCTTGTTTATCGGGAAGAAAGTAGCAAGCTCACCAACTTTCAGAAAAACTTCCGATTTTACCTTGGTCTCTCTTTTATTAATCATCTCATATCTTGTACCCAAAAGACTTGAAGCCTCAACTTCCCCCAAAGCAGACAGCATCTGAGTGCTACAAGCGGTGTTTTAAAAGCAAAGCAGTAAGTCAATGGAAGTAACGAGATTTCCATTTGTGTCTTTGGAAACTCTTTCCCGATTAAATCATTTTTCAGTCAAAGATCTAAGACTTTGGCATACATTCTTTTTCTTTCCAAGCAAACTCTTTGATGAAATCATCACAGCAGAGTGCAAAATGTGGCTCTTACCCCAGAAGCTTTGTATTTTAGCACTCTGCCCCTTTTCTATGTGGATTTTGTACTTTCACTCTATGGAAAAATGAAGACCCTTGAGATTTTTTTTTATTGCTTATAATGGAAGGAGTGATTGTTCGGTCATATATCTGGTGACAGCATATAAAAGATGAAGCTTCTTCAGGAATTATTTTGCCTTTCCTCAGAGGAAATAAAATAGCTAAGGTGATGCAAATACAGGTATAGGCATGCAGGTCAAGAAATCACTGAAGAACAGTAACTGATCCCTAATATTATAGTAAAATAAATCATGGACTTCATTTTTTATGAGGGAGTATATTTCTCAGAATATGCTCAATATGAACAACAGAGAGCAAAACTATATATCCAGTCTAAAACATAAACAATGGCACAATTTCATGATACTATGTCATATAACTGAAAAAAATGAAAATATACTCTGCTGCCCTTTGCTGATGGTTTACCAGTAAAATCTCCATGGCTTCAGCTGAGAAAAAGCTTTTGGTGGATGTACATTTTTCTGTAAAAATCAAGGTCTCTCAAACCAGACTAAATAGGAATTTTTCACCCTGGGGGTGGTGAGGCACTGTCAGAGGTTGTCCAGGGAAGCTGTGGATGCCCCTCCCTGGAAGTGTTCAAGGCCAGGCTGGATGGGGCTTTGAGCAGCCTGGTCTGGTGGGAGGTGTCCCTGCACATAGCAGGGGAGTTGGAACTAAACGTTCATTAAGGTCTCTTCCAATCCAAACCATTCAATGATTCTATGATAATATGAACAGTAGTATAGTAATCTACAAAGACATCTTAGACACATCTAATGTTTTTTAAATTACTTTTTAGTTACTTGGCAGAGAAGAATTGCCTACCTAACTACAAAAAAGATGTGAGTTTTATATTTCCAATTTTCATTCTGCTTAATAGTTACTTAATCAGGTATTAGCAATGTATTTAGAAAGTATATTTGTAGTACTCTATCATGTTTGAAAATCATAAAATTATTACTGTTGTAAATTAGATACTGTTCTACTACGTAATTAATGATGTCTACTAGTTCTCATACGGAGTGCATTTGTCCATATAAATTTTACCTAAATCTGATCATACTATTATAATTCTGAGTAGTACCTGTCTAGTAAAAAAACCCAACAAATCACTTTCCTTTATTTTGATTTGTACTGTGCTCTTCTACGCAGATCTAAGATTCCTATGGGTATTCCAGGCATATTCACATACCTTTAAGGCTTCACCGTGGAAGGACAAGACAAACCCTTGTTGGATATATCTGATTGTATCACTTCCACTAACATTCAGCGAAACCCAGATGAGTCTATAAAATATTCAGAAACCAATTGACAACTCTGATTTTGCTGAGTCTAAAGGCAAAATCAGTCAGAGAGAAGGAAACTTTTTCTCTTTTTTCTGGTTTCCTAGACTTTTGTACATAACCTAGGAGACTCTAGACATTCACCGGGGAAACTGGCAGCATAGACTGAAAAGCTGCACTTATTTTTTCTGAGTCAAGGTTTAAAAGACCCCTACGTTTTTAGTGGGTAAACAAAGACAGCAGAGTCAACTATGTGTTGCTCCTCAAGTTTATAACAGTTTAAATTTAATTGCTACTAAATTTCTTGTTTCAGAAGCTTTAATAATCCAGCAGTCAGTTTAAAAAATGTGCATTTCTTTAAAAGTAAGTTTAATTCACTCAATTTTTACTTGAAAAACTAATTTAAGTTCATAATGAGTGGGCCTCATCTACCTTTTCTTTCCAAATAGACTGAGATCACTGCTGGAAACAGCAAGGACAGTTTTGATCAAAGGACATGAAAAGATGTGACCTGTTATACTCAACTTACCCATCCATCTAATTAGTGAGCACTTTCAGCTAATAAATAATATGAGAGGGGGAAGCTAAGATATTGGCAACAGCTCTGATCTGTCATTGATTAATTATTTTGTATAGAAGGGAATTTCTTTAAACTGTTCTGGACTGAATATCTAGCTGGCTATTTCTTCTGCAAATAGCAAGTTATGGAGTATGGAGTGGTTGACTACCTGGTAGTCCTGATAAAAATTCTGAACATTTATTTCCTCAAACCCCAGTAGTCTCACTGAAGTAGAATTATGGAGAAGTCTAGAAAGAAGAAATCTTCTCTTTTACAGTTCTTTCTTCTTCCAAGGGCTTTCTCTCTACAAGGCTGATATTAAGGCATAGACTACCCATCTGAAAAAAACATCAGTACCATTAATTGTTATGTTTCCGTACTCTGAGTCGATAATTTGGAGTCCTTTGTGCATGATCCTATACCCAACTATAGGCTTACTGTTCCTGTTGGACAGATGGAAGGAAGACCAGATTTGCCATCTTTCTCTGCTTTGGTTTCTTTTACTTTGCTTTCCACAGACACCCTTCGATAGGAGCTCTGCTTTGTTTTATAGCATGCAAGAGATCTAATCACCCGATTAGTTTGGGGTTACAGAAATGTTGGGGGTTTTTTTATTATCGCTTAATAATTTTTGATGACCTCAGAGTTTAGTGCAGGTAAAAGATTTAAATGTTCATTACTATAATCAATGCCTGCATTTTCCAGGCAGACCTTGCACCTCAAGACCAAGATTCTCGTTTTGACAGCTCCTATTTCTTTTTTTGAAAAATAAATCAGGTGGATGTTGATCTGATTTCTCTAGGTCTGCTGTTAGAGGTTTCTGCTCATCTATTAAAAAAATAGCGTCCGTCTCAGCAAAGGAATAATGATTATAAAGCTCATGCCATGACACTTATGTGCCTTTTTCTGTTTGTTTGTATATGCCTATAAACTCTTCTTAGCTGCTCCATTCTGTTACGAGATAATGTTATTGAATAATGGTCTGTATAAAACAGAAAAAGGAATTTTCCATGGGCCACTGGGCCCACGGCTTCAAAATGTCAGTTACAGTCAGTGCGTCTGCAGATGTGGCTTAGAATAAAGGCCTGATAGACTATATGGTGTTTTCAGAGCTTTATCATGTTTTATGCTGTAAGGAATGCCCTCATTGCTTTTTTCCCTTTTAACTTTTTAAAAAAATGCTCAGATTTTTTTTAAATGGTGAAGAGAACACATCAAGGTGAAATAATAAATGTAGGCTTATTAATCCATCACTTTTTCTTTCTCTGATATCAAAAATCATATTAAATCATGATTTGTTCAAAGGATCTTATTTTTATCATTTTTTCTATATCACTAAATTTTGGTTAAAGATTTCTTCTGTCAACATTTCATTATGTAGAGAAGAAATACTAAATGAGCACTCTTTAGTTTCACTGAAACTGATGATTATTTTATTATATACTAAGTAGCAACTAAACAAATTTGAGTTTTTTTCTTGTCTCTAACTCAGAGTTCTCTGTATACATAGTCATTTCTTTGGATCTAATATAAATTACTAAACAAAATCGCTTCATGTGTGATCTGCAGATTAGAGGAACACACAGTTATCAGAATAAATATGCAATAGAAAAAACAGCACTAATTCAGAAGGTAGGTATATCCAGTGCAGCCTGTCTTTAGCTGAAATCTGTTTCCTGCACAATGTGGAGAAAGATGAACATCCACAAAAAGAATGAAATTGTCGTCCATAAGAATAGATACCTTCTGGATGGTCAGCTTGCTTACATACAATGTAAAATATTTCATATAGCTTACTTTGAGTTTTCAAGCTCTTCTTTCAGGCTGAATTAATTTATGAATGTGTTGGGAATTAAGATTTCTGGGTAAAATCCATTCTTGCTGAGATGTCTCTAGTGTTACCATTGATACAAATTTGAACAGATTTTTATAAAATATTACCTCTAGAATTCAACAGTTCGAAGTTATTCTACATACATATACAGGGCAATTATAAACAGTTAATACCATATTGTGGTCATCATTTACTGTATCTAAATACAGTTGTAATATCAAAAGGTAAAATTAAAAAGAAGTCCTGAGTTTGGATATCTTATTGTTCTATTCAATCTGATATTAGCTAGGGCTGTATAGCAGTAGGAAGGTAGAAGTCTATTTTTCACAACAACGTTCATGTTTGAGTTATTTTGAAAATAATGTACCTAATACTGGTGGTGCACTGAAAGTGGTTTTTCAACGTTCAAAAGAAAACTTCAGTTGCAGTTTGTGTAGAGCTGTATAAGGCAATACAGAAATGTAACATGAAATGGAAAGTGAAAAATCCGTTCAAAATGTCTAATAAACATCATGAGTGGATTCCGAATTATGTCAAAACCCTCCTATCTTCTTTACTTCCATTTTTATTGTCCAATTTCAAATTACAGTCCCGCAGACTTAAGTGTAATCTTTTTGTTTGAATGTTTTTCAGAGACTAAGCAAACATGTCTGAAACACTGACAAAACTGCCATACAGGGAAATGAAAATAAACCCTCATCGGATTAAAGTAGACAAATATGTTTTCATATTTTGTTCAGAAAATCCAAAACTTCAAAACAAGCATTCTTCTGCAGATTAATGCTTCCTTTAGCTGCCTCTGAGTTTTGATCATTAGAACAAAAATTAGTTTTATTCATGATATGTTTCTCATTCTTTATCTTACCCTTGTGTACTCTAAGGCTATGTAAAAATAACTTATTTGCCACATGACTCTATGTTCATTTTGTAGTAAACCAGGAAGACACCAGGAAAAAGTAATCAAAATAAGAAAATTAATTTTTTGACATCTTTCCGTTTGCAGTGTTTTGCCTGCCTTCCCTTCTCCCAGACACTCTCAGCTAGGAGATGCATATATATTTTGGCATATTGCATGAAAGTAGAGACAACTCAGCCGAGATCAGGGAACCAAGTGAGTTTGAGAGGTGCAGAATGTCTCAGAATATCTCTTAGCATATTGTTTCCAGCTAGATAGATGGAGACAGCTACTTCAGAAACTGAAGTGTGATAGAGTAACTGTAAAAGCTTTGATCTCAGCTTATAACAAGTAAGTAGATTCCTGGGCTGGTTTGGATTGAGATTGTCCCCTCAGCACTTTTGCTTTTAATGCACAACTGGCAGAAGTGGCTGGTACACTGGAAGGCTCTGCTGCCATTCAGTGAGACATGGATAGGCAGGAAAGTTGAGTGGAGAAGAACCTAATGAAATTTGACAAAAGCAAATGTAGAATTCTGCATCTCAGGGGGACTAAGCCCCTGCACCAGCACAGGCTATACGCTGACCTGCTGGAAAGCAGCTCTGTAAAGGATGTGGGAGACCTGAGAGAGAAGTTTACAATGAGCCAGCAATGTGCCCTTTTGACCGAGAAGGCCAATGGTATCCTGGGAAGCATCAAAAAGAGTGCAGCAAGCAGGTTGAGGCAGGTTATCCTCCCCCTCTATTCTGCCCTAGTGAGGCTACATTTTGTGCACTGTGTCCAACTCTTGGGTCTCCAGTTCATGAAAGACAAGGAACTACTGAATAAAGTCCAGCAGAGGGCCATAAAGATGATCAGGGGACTGGAGGTTCTTTCCCATGAGGAAAGGCTGAGTGAGCTTGGTCTGCTTAGCCTGGATGGCTGAAAGTGGATCTAACCAATGATTATAAATATGTAAGGGTTGGATGTCAAGAGGATGAGGCCAGATTCTTGTCAGCAATGCCAGTGACAGAACAAGGGGCAATGTGTACAAACAGCAACACAGAAAGGTCCACAAGTTAGGTTGGACTCCATGATCTCAAAGGTCTTTTCCAACCTTATGATACTGTGATACCTTAACAACAGGAGATTTTCTTTATTGTGAGGGTGATGGAGCAGTGGGACAGGCTGCCCAGAGAGGCTGTGCAATCTCTTTCTCTGGAGATATTCAAGACCCATCAGGACATGTTCCTGTGCAACCTGCTCTAGGTGAACCTGCTTTATCAGGGAACTTGGACTAAATGATATTCAGTGGTCCCTTGCAATCCCAGCCATTCTTTGATTCAATGATTGAAGGAATATTGCTAAGATAAAAAGATTTATCATGTCCTGTTTAAACCCTCAAAATACTGTGTTAATTAGTGGACAACCAAGGCATTTATAAAATTATATTTCAGCCTTTTGGATTCCTGCTGAGGTGAATGAAAAATATTTTCTGTCTGTGAGTAAAAATTGTAAAAAAAATAAAAATACTAACACTGAAGGAGATACATCAGCTTTCAATTTTGTTTCAAATCATAAACACTGAATAAAATATCATAAACTTTGACTGCCATAATTATTCACTGTACCATAACTTCCCATTTTTCTTCCTAAGATAATTTGTTAATGAAAAGATTATCATGGTTTCCAAAGGCTAAATTAAAGTTGTCTGTGACTTTTAAAAAACCATAGCAATGAAAATAAAAGGAAAAAAGAAAACTATTTTGCCTGTCTGTAAAGTGGGGATAGTGGAGAAAATACCCTGCTTGTTCCTCATTCACTTATTACGATACTAAACATGAATAACTCTGTATTTTATGCTCAAAAAGTTTATAATTATTATTACCAATGCTATTCTTTAGTGTCATTTTCTCCAGTAATTCTGAAAATACATGAAATGTATGTATTTATTTTATTATTGAAACATAGCCATTAATGGACTAGTATATAGACATTGTTTATCAGCAAGTAACTATGGAATAATAAAAACTTTGGGAAATAAATCACCTGTCCAAAACTTGGATTAGAAATATCCATTTTATAGGTTTCCATGTTTAAGTCATGGTGTCTTGAAGACAAGGAACAAGCAGTGATATTTTATTTAATGCCTGTACTTTGATCTGCCAGTGAGTTACCCAAAGACCAAAAGAAGTGGCTTGCTCTAAGCACCTCTGAACCAGAGGAAGCATTTGCAGAGTGGAAAACTATCAAATGCATAACAAACAAACCTACTGCTGATACAGAAATATATAAATGTATGTAAGGAAATAAAAAGAAATTACTTTGGCTCAAAGAAAGCTTTATTTAACTGCAAACTAATCAAGGTCAAGATACACCAAGTTGGTGTAAAAAGAAAGGCTCTGTGATTCAGAAATCAAAACATAGAGAAACGTTTGAATGGAACCATCACAGATATCCAAAAGGCCTCTTTCATATGTCCAAAGAATGCTTCAAAGTGATGAAAAAACATATAGATTTTTCCATCTATAGCTTTTTTGTTGTTGCTTTTATTGTTGCTCAATTTATACTTAAAAAAAAAAGCTTTAAATTTCCTTTCTTTTTTTTTTTTTTTTTTTTTTTTCAGTTTTCTGGCAGCATGCTTATTACATAGTTTGGGGCTTAGGCTGTAGAACTGGATCACTAAAAACAAAATAAAGCTGTAGAGGACAGTGGGTGGAGGAAAACGGAGAGTCAGCAGAGTACCTGGAGGACAGCTACCTGATGTGGCTCCACTTGCCCAGGGAGTGAGTAGGAAATGAAAAAACTCTCCAGGGACAATTGCTTAATCTGACAATCCTATAAGCTGCCAGCTAAGGAAGCTCTCACAAGGTCTGTGACTTAAAGATCTTCAGATTTCCACTGAACTAGAGAGGTCTTTAATTCAGTTCACAATAAATGACTCCTAACCAAAGGGCACAATGAATCTGGTTGGAATATGGTCTAAGTCCAGATCTTCCAGACAGTGTTACGTTGTTGCTGTACATACTAGGCCTGAACACAAATCAGACCTGTGTTTCCATGCTGTTTGTTTCTGTCTGCATTTCCCTGTTACCTGTTTTGGTAGACAAACAAGGAGACGTATCCATTTTTAAACATCAGTCTTCTGAAATCTGTATTTCAAACTATACCCACAGAACTAATGCTGGAAACAGATGAAAATAAAGTCTCTATTCACAATACCAAAATGATCAACAGTAAAAGAAACAGTAACCTCTCAGACCAAATCTTCATTGTAATGAGAAAACTGATGGCTAATTCCTTCACACTTACCTGGCCGGAAATTGCATTTTCGCAAACAAATGTTTCGTAATATTTAGCAAATTCTGGGGCATGATCATTAACATCGAGAACCTGGATATATACTTTTGCTTCTGATTTTTTTTTAGGATTTCCTGATGGCATATATAAAAAAAAGACAGAAATCAAAAATTATATTCTACTACATGTTTTAAACTAATTGTAGATGTTATAAAATTTTACTTGTATTCTGATGAAGAGAAAATAGTCACTGAGTCCTGCAGACACATTTTATAATAGATCTTTTTAATGAGTTCAAATATATCATATACAAACAAAAAAGAAAGGGAATTTTCTTTCTTTTCTGGGATTCTGTTTATGAAAGATGTTCGGGTTTGCGGTTTGGTTTTGTTTTTTCATCGATCCATCGCATTAAGTTATAATCCTGAAACATGCAAGGATCTTGAAATATGTAAGGAAATTTCGTGTAAAGTTTTGGATTTTTCTCTCTCTCACTTACCAAGGCAGAAACTGATAATGTAAAAACTATAATATGATTTGAAGAAGAGGCTTTGTTCACTCAGAACAATTTATTGTACTAGTCATGTATAAGTTTGTACACGGATGAGAAGTCTACTCCTCTAAGGGTATTTGGTCAAGGATCTTAGTCAATGCAACAAGAGTTAATAAGGAAAGGAGGAAGCCGTAAAGAAAAGCATATAGGGACACAAACCTAAGAGACAGACGATAAGGGGGTAGTGGTGGTGGTGGCGGCACATGAGACTGTGAGAAAGTTAATTCCTGTGACGTTATCAGATAGCTGATGTTGCCGACTGGGAAACTGAGAGAGTAAAAGGGGAAACAAAATACATCAAGACATGGACCTGACAAAGCAAACATGGAGACAACAAGAAGAAAGAATCCTCAAAATAATTGATGAGCTATCCAGAAAACATAGGACAATGATTCCAGGTAGATCAACCTGGACTTTGCAACTGATAGGACTGTAAACCAGAGGGACATCAGGCCCAAAGGGGCACTTGGAATCAACAGAGCTGTATAGATCCAAGGGAGATGTGCAGGGAGGAACAAAGAGAGGTCAGATAGTAAGGGGTATAAAAGGAGCCAGTTGTGTATAAAATGATGACAGTCAGTGTGCTTGTCTGGCTGTGTCCTTTGCCATCTGATCATCAGTCAGTCCCATCATCTTATATCTTCTTATTAAATCTTTTCTTGGCTATCTCTCTGCATAATATCACTAGTTATCATTGCACGTGCACGTGTGCCGCATGGACTAAGTGACAGCTACCAGTGAGACCTGTGTGTAAGTGAGTGAATATTGGTGCCAGCTACTGGAGTCAGACTGGGATGTGCACACCCCTGACCAATGGTCCCAGCTACTAGAGTGAGCAGGGGTGTAGGGGATATGTGTCTGTATCTTCCCTAAACTGGGTGTGTGTAGGAAGTGTGCATGTGTTTTCACTAGTAAAGTTTATGTTGGGGTGTAGGTCAGTTGCTCAGGAGTTCCATGCCGGTACACTCAGAGGGAAACTGCAAATGTGAGGTGCATGAGGGAAAAGTGTGTTAGCACCAAGGGTTTGCCAGCAAGCATTGAGCATGAACTAGCTGGTGAGTTGGAGACCTATGAAGTGGATAACAGGATGCCGGATCTGGTCACTGGTGTCGGTTGAACAGGCAGTCTGTTCAGGGACTGAAGATATCTGTAAGTATGTATGTGCTTGTAAACCTGGAGAGTGGTGTATTTGTGTGTAAATCTGAAATTTTAGAAGCATGTCAACAAAAGAAGAAAAGTATATACAACCAAAGTGGGGTGACAACGTTGAATTGATTACAAAAGCTGTGACTGAAACCTTCAAAAAGCTGTAAGTTCTTTAGCTGTGTAGCACATCTGGAACCCATTGTGAAAGGACCTCTGCAAGACCTATTGAGCAAAGGGCTGCTGATTGTTATGGGTAAGTTTACTTATGACAGGTAAAGCAATTTTCCAATGGCCATGTAGAGAAATGAAGATCAAAGTGAGCTCAAGCCAGTTGCTATCATTGGGAATTTTAGTTGGTTGTCTATAGTTCAACAGAGAGAAAGCTGAAGCAGATAATAATCTAAATTAATTAATTGTCAGTCAATCACCATCTGATTCAGCAGATCAATGTTCAGTAAAGCTGATGACTTAAGGATTTCTTCCTCTCATGGATGGTTAGCAAGCTGTTGTTTATGCTTCAGCCTTGTGCTAGGTGGAAGCTGATTACAATCAAGTGAAAAAAACGTTCAAAGGAAATTTTAATTCTCTTGAGCTAGAATTATCTTAGGAATAATGTGGAATAAGACTCAACAGTTTACAGGGTTCGACTGCTTGCATTCAAGGTCCAATGAAGTAGATCTACTTCTGGGTACCTCTAACATATGCTGACTTAATGGCATGAAGATAGGATCATCCACGCTGCAAATCTGCAATAACAGAGACAGATTTCTCTTTCTAATCTCTGATACCTGTCATTCCAACCGAGGCAAAAGGTTTGTGTCCTCTGTGAATGCCAGGACACCAACAGGCCCCTAGGGAGGTTTGTGTTGTAATGCAGTTTCAATATCTGTTTAAGCTGCAATGAATAGTTTATGTGGATGAACTCTAATGACATTTTCATTTGGCTTCAGTGAGCCACAATGTCAACCACCAAATGTCTCATACAGTCAGTGTATGTTATTACTATATTTCAAGGAATAAAATGCTTCTTGTCCATATTATACTTCATTTTGGATACACCTAGACTAAGGTGACCTAACTTCAATGCTTTTGAATATAGTGTTATAGGCATCATTAGAGAAATAGAGAATATGTGGATAATGAGGGCTTGGTTTCTATACAATAACTTTCATTATTGAGAAAGACTCGTTTTCTTTTTGCTGCAAGAGATACTTCTTCGTTTGTAACATTTGATTCTTTCTTGTTTTATTGTTTAACTAAACAGAAAACTCAAGACCAAAGTCATCCTGCTGTGTTTCCATAGCACTATTCAAGACATGACAAAAAGATGCCAGAGATCAATTTTACTAACACTTGTAGCTGCCAAGCAACAAGAGATGTAAAATACATTCATGTTTAAACCTCAAAAAGAAGCTGAAAAAGCCAGAAATACTATCAATTCCCAAACACAAAATAAAGACTGCAATAAAAGAAGGGTACTGAATATCTTATGTTAAACTTCTAAGAGTAATTTTCTACATATATACAGGAAATACTTCCTTTTGGGAACAGTGCAATTTATGAATCTGTGTTTAATGTAGTCTTACCAATAAATAGTGTTTAATTGAGACTGGAGGTTAAAAATACATGCTAACAGTGTTTGGCAAAACTTGTCTCATTTATTGATTGGACTCTTAGTTTTATATGCTTTTTCTCCTTCCTGATGATGGATATGATTAGTTCTTGAATAATATACCAATAATCGTGTTAAAATGCCTTACAAATCACGAGCTGTTAATCTTCTAGAATGTTGTCCCAGGGCCACCAGATCATGAAAAGCACAAACAGAGGCAATTGCATTTGACTTTGAAACAAAACTGACAGTTGAAATCTATATAAGGAATGCTTCACAGATTTAATTGTCACTGAAGAGAGGTCTAAATGATTTAGGCCTTACATTCACAATTAATTTGAGGCCCAGGTTTCTGACCGATGTTAAATTAGTCCTTGGCTAATTTCACACAAGTCAAAAATGCAGTGTGAAATTAACCAGGGTCTAATTTAACATAAGATCTCACACTGCAGGAGTAATTCATATGCTTCAATGTAACTTGAAAGTGATACAGTCTTGCTCCTATTACAATTTTCTTTCTTTTTTTTTATAAGGTCATCTTTTATGAAGGAGCACAAGACCTTGGAGCTCAAATACATTCTGCTTCTATTTAACTAATCACTTTAATAATGCTCCTTAATGTAGCAAGCAACCATAATGTAATGGAAAAGAAGCATGTATTCTCTGTTCAAAAGAAGGCATATTCAGAGGATAATTACAGTTCACAGTATATAAACCACAGCATTCCTTAAATTTCTTACTCACTTGTTTCTGTGGCTTTTACAGTTAGGTTGTGCCAAGAAGCTATCTCTCGGTCCAGAGGTTTAGTAGTAATGATTGTTCCATTGTGTTCATTGATGCTGAACAATCTCTTTAAATGCATGCCGTGGACAATAGAGTACCTGCATCAAAAGAAGTAAAGAGATTCCCTGATACTGAAATGGTCCATCAGAGGCAAAGACATAGAAAGCCATTGTCATTTGAGAAAACAGAGCTGTGCATATATGCATATAAATGTGTGCTGCAACAATTCAGAAATCATGAAAAATGTACACTTATCAACATTTAAAATTCACTGCTGCCAAGATCAAAGCTCTTCTTTTTATAAAACTAAATATGTCTCAGATCTATATTAATGTGAACTGAATGTGAAATGCATTATTCATTCTTACTTCTAAGTCATGCACAGAGCAGGTGAATGACTGCGTTGAAAAGAAACAGCAAAAGTGCCACTTGTGAAATGAATAACACTAACAGCTAAGTGGAGGTATAATGGCAAATCTATTTTGTCATTGCTGACATGCACTGATGTCAAGGGAACAGGCATTATAAAGAAAGACAGACAACTATCTGTAATGAGATGACACCTAGACAGAGTACAAAATTGTAATGCAAGAGATGATTGCAAATGAGCCCAGTATTCCTGAGCCTTCACCGAAAAGGCTCCAGATGTTGTGTCCATATGTGGACATGCAAATGCCCAGGTAAATATGTACATACCATTCAAATTGTTAAAGTCTAACCACTGGTCATAAGCCAGAGACGGATTGAAAAAGACACCAAAGATACTGGTTCAAACAGAAAGGATATTTCCTACTATTTCATTACATGTGATAAAAAAGATCATATGTCACAGTTCCTAATAGAGTCTATTTCATGGAAATAAAACCTGTTTGAAGAGTTAAAAGGTTCTTACCAATCCAGTTTAGAATTCCCACATGCAACTATTTACCCTCTGATTATGTCTTTAATTGTTCTTGACAAATTCTTTCTGTCTCCTCTTGGCACTTAGAATTCCAGCTCATCTTAGGTGCCAGCAGCTGGATGACTCTTCAACTTGTTATTTATAGTTACGTTTTGTCTCTTTTGAAAATCAGAAAGAGGATAAATCAAGGAACTAGCACTACATAGTCAATGAAAGATCTTATAATTTGAGCCAAAGGGTTTACCTTTATGAACCTCTATTTTAAGGATTTACAATTCAATTTCTCTTTTTTTTTTAATTCTATTTTTTGTGTGTGTGTGACTATTCCTCATCCTCTGCATCCAAAACTTATTTATATTTCTCTAACATTGCTGTCTTGTTTTGTTTTGTTTAGGGGGGGTTTTTTTGTTTGTCTGATTCTTGATAGATAAATTTGAGAAAATTTATGTTGGATATTTTAATTTATTTTTTATTATTGATGTAGTAAGGTTTTATTGCATGTCTTTTTTCACTTTGTTTGCTTGAAAACTGGTGTCCACAAAGCACCACAGATGGTTTTCTATATTATGAGCTGCTGTCATTTATGATAGCAATGGTTTCAAAACTAGATTCATATAAACAGCACACAGCCTGGTTAACTTATCTTCACATTAAAAGTGACATGTTCTATATTAAAAAAAAAAAACAGTGATGCAATATAGGCATCACTGTTTTGGGTTTATGAAGACATAGCTATTCCATCAACATATTTCAAAGTAAAATGTCATGGATATGCACTATGCTTGAATATTTTAATGTTTCAGTCACCTAAATAAATCACAAAACAAGCCCTTCTTTTGAAAAAAAAAAAAAGGATATGTGTACTTTCATTATTCTGATTTAATTTAACTTACGACTAGCTTACTAAATAACAATAAATTAATGTAAAATCTTAGCCAATGGCTTTTCATTGACCAAGCTTTTGGAACTGTAAATATAGGTACCAATATATACACATATATATATTTCTGCTCTTAGGAATCTACGTACTATAAATTATTTTTTCTCTCATCCATTTGTCCATGTATCTTGTCTTGTCTAGGTGGCACAGTACACAGCGATGTCAAGTAACTCAAGATGCTATTTAAATTATAATCCCTGTGTTAAAGATTAATTACCTATTTTCTCTCTTTAGAGACTGAATGTGACTTTGCATAATTAGAAGCCTAGGAGACCGTTTTAATGCAATATTTCTGTGGGGCAATTTTGGTAGATGCAGGGAATTGGCAAGCTTGTGGCCAGTGTGAGCTGATCAGATGTCAATGGAGCTGTCCTTTATCTCCCTCCCAGCAATTAATCCATCTCTCTAAGTCTTCAGAAGCTATCGGGAACAGACTGGAACAGCTCCAGGCACTTACAGGTTTGGCTGTGGTACCCTAGCTCTGTACACACTGACTCTTCAGGGCCACTGTTCAAAACATTCCTCGTCTCAAAGTGATTGCAAAGATGCACAAACCAACCTTATTTATTTAGATTTTGGTCTAGAGGTCAGGATTTAATCTGCTGTACTGGTTTTGTAGGAGACAGAGTTAATCTTCGTAGTAACTTGGATGAGGCTGTGTTTTGAATTGTTGCTGCACGTAGTGTTGATAACACAGGGATGCTTCAGTTACTGCTGAGCAGTGCTTACCCAGAGTCAAGGCCTTTTCTGCTTCTCACAGCGCTCTGCTTGCGAGTAGGCTAGGGGTGCACAAGAAGCTGGCTGGGGACACAGCCGAGACAGCTGACCCTAACTGACTCAAGGGATATTCCATGCCATATGACTCCATGCTCAGCAACAAACCTGAGAGGGTCTGACGTTGATGGGGACTGGCTGGGTATCAGTCGGCTAGCCCTAAGCAATTATTTGGGCTCCTTTGCATCACTTGTTTTTCTTGAGGTTTTGGTGTGGGTTTTTTTCCTTCTCCTTGTTGTTTTCTTTGTTTCTTCTTATTTTTTTTCCTTTTAAAATTATTAAATTGTCTTTATCTCAAACTATGAGGTTTTTATGCTTTTATGCTTCTGATTCTCTCCTGTACCCCAATAGGAAGGGGAGTGAGTGAGAGGTTCTGTGGTTTTTATCTGCCTACCAGGGTTAAACCATGATGCCTGGAATAACCCAGGCTATGACAATGAAAGTTTGATTAAATGTAATAAAGAACCAAGGTAATGAACAGAAATAGTCTTCAGAAATCCTAACTGTGTATATATTTGAGATCTGTTCACATTTTAATTTAGATACCTGACTGGGCAATCATCTTTGTCTGGATCTCTAGCAGTTACAATGCCCACCAGCGATCCACTTGCAGCCCCTTCACGAATTTCCATCACATAGTTCTCCAAGGTGAAAACTGGAGGTTCATCAACATCTTGCACATTGATTTTGACAATGGTTTTGTCCTCAAATGGTCCTTCTTTCAGAAAGCGGTCATCAATATACCTGTTTACAACTTTTACTTCAATACTGTACCTCCTCTTGCTTTCATAATCCACTGTCTGTTAAGAAAGAAGATAAGATGTAGAATATTTTTTTTCATATTTGGATTAAAGGCAGTTCAATAAGTAGAGTGAGATTAAAGACAAAATAATACTACCCTTCTTTTGGGAATGTAATGAGTTCTAAGGTTTCTTTTTTATACTGAAAACACTTTAAACTGTCCTATGCTATGTTTTCTTTCACTTAAATGTTACAGTTAAACACCGCCATAAAACACTGTTGAATGTCAACCCTAAGGAAAACAACTTCGTATTGGATTTCTAATTTATGTATAACCTTAGTGAACACTTTTCTGTACTCTTACATAAACAAAGTGAATCAGTTAATCTGTAAGGGTTAAGCTGAGTATGTTAAAATTTAGTCTGTAAAGGAAATAAATTCCAGAAGGCAAGAATGAGTGCTTAATAAACACATTTACATTACTATTCCAGATTGTCATTATCTTCTGCAATTAAAAAAAGAAATACTAAATAAATCTAAATAAATATTAAATAAATAACTTCCTGAATTATGATAAATCCAAATAGGAAAAAACAAACCAAAACAAAACCAAAACAAAAAAAGGAACATATTTCTAGCATTCAGTTCTTTAGATTACTGGATTTCACTAAACTATCAAACTCTATCATTATTTCAGAAGATGACTCAGATGACCCAGTAATCTTCCTATGTGATTCCAAAATAAAATAGAGTGTATCAAAGCCTCTTAAATATCTTAATTCATAAACTGGTATATTTTTGACTGTATTTAGTGACGTTTTGAAACTACATCACAATATTGCCTATAAAATCCTGTAGTACGTTCTGGCTTCAGTTAACTTTAACAGGTGGTGTTGAAAGTAATGAAATATTGTGTACAATTTATTGAGAAAGATTTTACAGATGATGCACAAAAGAAATGGAACATTTTCTCACAATGAGATACAGCTAAGAATAGCATTAAGATACTTTGACTGCCCCTATTGTATGCAACAGTAATAGGAGTTAATTTTAAAAGATAAACAGAAAGAAAACCAAGTTTCTTTTTTTCACCCTAATATTCCAATCAAATCACAAAGCCTGAACAAAGAAACAATAGTAGAATCCAAAGCAACAGGCCTTTTTTAAACATCTAGCTTGATTCAGGAGTGTTTTTTTCCAATATCCAGAGGATTTTTAGAAGGTTTCTGAAGTCTCACCTTTTTTAACAAGATAATTCCTTCTTGAGTCTCATTGTTAGTAATGATGTCAAAAACACCTGAGCTGTCTCCTTCAATGGAATAACTCACTGCTGCATTCTCCCCTGTGTCTCTGTCATCTGCGAAGAGTTTGCCTACGGTAGTGCCCACAGGAGCCTCTTCAGAGACGTCCATATAGTACAGTCCTAAAGAAAAAGATGCTGGCACAGTTTAGTGATGTGTCTTGGTTAATAGCTCCTGTAGTTGTGATGGCCTGAGGGTGTCAGAAAGGTGGTGAAAGCTTTTATTAGAGCAGTGTATCTAATCCAGCAACGGCTAGATCTTGGGGGCAGGGAATGACCTTTCTATTCATAAGTCCTCCTCTTTCAGCCTTACTTTAGCAAAAAATAAAGAGCTGAGGAGAACCAAAAGGATGGGAAAAAAAACAAAATGGAGGGCAGTACTTCCTAACTGCATTTCACCAGATAGCAGCTCCCATGCCTGCTAGAAAGTCCCTGGACAGAGAAGGTCACATCATTTGCCAAAAAAAAGCTTGCAGTATCCATCAGCACAGAATGAACAAAGGGAAAAAAAGAAAGAAGGTAGGTGAAAATGGTACAAAATAACCTGTTGCTTAGATTTATAGGTCTAGGTAGAGCAAACTCTATGGAAAGCAGTTTAGTAACTCATTTGTCTCCAAAACCTAACAAAAGAAACAGTACACTTGAGCTCTTTTGTAATGATAGGTTTCTTTTTCCTCTTCATTTTTGAGCTTTTGTATGGGATTTTTTAAATTTTACTTTTTTTAGCAGCCTATACTCACGCTGTTGAAATTTAGGTGGATTATCATTGACATCTGAGAGATTGATAGTAACAGTGGCTGTTGCTGAAAATGCCCCTTCTTGCCCAACCATATCTTTGGCTTGGATGATGACCAAATACTGATCTTGTGTTTCTCTATCCATTTCAGAAGCCATTCTGATGACCCCTAAAAAATGAAAAGTTTAATATTATAACATATAATGGTGCCATTTTCCCCCAATATCTGACAATAAAAATTAGGTTTAAAATGCCTTCTAAACTGAACACAACATAACTGTTCTGATGTTGGGAATTAGTACTTATAGAAATGTCTACACTGAGTGACAGGATCATTCTGGGGAGCAGAATGCATCATAAATCTCCTCTATGATATATGGCCATCTTTCTACCCAGAAATCACAATTTTGGACGGATGTCACATATCTGCAATTTCTCTAATATAGAGATAGGAATTTCACATAGTAAGTCATAGAGCTGTTAACCCAAAAGTGTTCCTAGGTTCTTTTGTTGGATGGGATATTTAAAATCCAATTCTTTAGTATCATAATTGGCTAAATAAATTTCTAATTTTCTTTACAGAAATAATTTTAGCTTCCTGTGGAAAGAAAGAATTGATTTTTTTTAAGATCTAGGAAGTATGCAAGGATTTACAGCTGTAGGGCAGTATCAGTTGATCTTAGCTTTTAAATGAAGAAAGACTGATTTTCTTGCATCCATTTTATAGCAGTGTGCAAATGTTTTCAATTTACAAGATCATTTTTAGTACCTGACTTTGGCTCCACGGAGAAATAAGGCTGTCCTTGAAGGAGATTATAAAGCAGACGGGCACTGTTCCCATAAGAAGGATCATCACCATCTGTAGCAGTTACCTGTGTAACTGAAGTACCTCCAGGAATAAATAAAATAGATGTTTATTTTCTTCTGGTTTAAATTATCTCATAATTAAAAAAAAAAACTTCTTTAAAAATCTTTTAACATACTAGTTACATTAGCAAACAGGAGCAAATGGCACCTTCTACAATTTATAATTAAAAAGGGAAAATATTTCATCAGCAATTATTCTTGTTGAAATCAAATTTTAAATTAAAATAAAAATAAATAGCACATAACTTTTCAGCAGTACATTTGTTACTTAAAATACTACATATCTTATGCTCTTTTCCCTTACTTCTGATATGTGAATGGAGTACAGAAATCCTTTCTGTGCCCCTTGTATATTCTTTGAAGTATTTCATAGAAGTTTCCTATGGGAATAGGAAAACACAGCCACTATATCACCAGTACGCCCATTGGTGATAAAGAAATTAATTGGTAGCAAGTAAAGCAGCCAAGAAGTATAACAAGACTCTAACAACATTTTTTATCCTTGAGTCTTTAATGAGCCTGTGCCAGTGCAAGAATGATGACAGAATCCCCAGTGCAAAAGCACAGCAGAATCATTCTGCAGAGCTTGATTTCATGTCTGGATGGAAGCCGGTTGTATCCTAGATATGAGATTGACAGCAATTTCATGGCACCATTAGTGACAACCATCCTTTAACAGAAAATATTCACAGTAGCATTAATTTGTAAGGTAATCATTATTTTTGTCTTTTTTTCCTCACCTAAGTTCTTTGTACGAACACACATAAGACTTTTCGTGAGGAACAGCAGGAAATCAATCTACTTTCTAAAACTTTCTGGCATACGTTCACGTGGTTGCACCTGCTTACCAATATAGCTGTATAGTTATGCTGGAGGAGAAAAAAGAAATGATGGAGTGCAAGGAGTTAGACCAGAAACACTTTTCTTTTTATGACAAACTCAAGGTTGATATTTATCTCTAATAAAATAAATATATTAATTTCTGAGTTTTCTAGCAGGTCAACAGTTTTGGTTTTGGCTTTTTTAATAGAAATTAAGAAAGCTTTCTCACATAAGGATATGCTGAATGAAATATATTGATTATTAAAGAAATATTATTTACATTTTCTGTCAATTAATTCAGCAGCACTTCAAGTGATTCCATAATGCTTGTTATCTTTTTCCACAGTGAAGGTATGCTAAAATGTTATTGTCACCAACCTTCTGACTTATATGTCCTCCAAAACATACCTACAATGCCAAACTTCTGACATTCACGAGTGCACTAGGTCTGTGTATAGATGTATACTTATATAAGATAAAATAAAATGACAGATAAAATGACAGATTCATATTTAATCAGGGCACATACATGCTTCAGAAATAACAGTATTCTTTAATAAAGCTGAAGGGCAAAGTAAATTTTCAGATACACAACTGATGACTCCCTATCAGTTGCAGACCATGGAAAATTCTCAGACAGAAATCCATCACAGAAGACAATTTATCATAACTAGAATGCAGTTGCTTTGAAACTGAAGTGCTAGTTAGGAAGGAATCAAAACCTGTGAATAATCCAATAGGTAGAGCATGTTATAAATACCATTTTCTAGTAAACAAAGTTAAGTGCCCACAGCTATGCTTGGAAATGGACTTGTTTACAGCCACATATTTAATAAATGGGGAATGAAATCCAACATATGCAGGACTTGGAAGTTATTATTACAGCATTTTTGCATCTTAGTCATTCAAGGTAGATTTATTTTCTGCACAGATTCCAACAATTAGAGAGAAATGTTGTCTATAAACCAGTATTTGCTTTTTCTCTAAGACCCAGCCTACTTTTCTGCTTGCCTGTCAACTCTTTCAGAGCAAAGCAGAAGGCAGAAGCATGGAATTTGCCCAGTTGAGTGTAATGGGATGCTGCTGGTGTGTATAATGGAAAGGTGAGCAGGCAGAGGGCATCTGTTAAAGAGAGAGCAGACCTGGAGAGAAGCAAAACCAGATCTCCAGCACTCTCAGGAAGGAGATTATTTCGCACTAGGGTGGAAGGAGACCATGTAAAGGGAGGACTGTGGTTTCTTAAGGTTTTTTTAGGATGAAAGTTTCATGATGACTATTTGAACCTCTACATTAAATATGGACTATGTAGTAAACAGAAGAAAAATGCTGTCCTGGGTTTAGAATAATTTTTTCAGTTTTTATTTTTTCACTGCCCTGAAACCCATATTTCTCTATACATTTAATTTGCCGGAAAAAAAAAAAAATCAAGCTATTTGCTGAATAGAATTGCATTTACCTAGACATTCACATTTGAGTGATAGAAATTACAATGTTAATATTATGTACTCAAAAACTCCATAAAGCCATTTTTAGTAACTTCTTTGCTGGGAGAAGAATAACTGATCAGATAAGAATAATATCATCTAGAACAAACAATTAAAACAGAAGCACTCCTCCAAACAAACAAAAAAGCCCTCAAAACTCCACTTCTTGATGTTGCAGCCATGACATGATGTGACTGACAATTGAACTATGATACAGTTTCACAACACTTATGTAAAAATGGATATCATAGCAGAGACAAATTAATCACCTATGTTCATGGGCTTTGACATATGCATTTTTGAATATGGGTGTGTGTGTGATGTTGATAAAAAGTTTAGCCTCAAATGTATGTTTTATGCACACAATAATGTCTTAAGCTGTATAGTAAAGGTGTTTACATATTTTTTTTGGTTTCGTTAGTTTCATTTAAGGCAAACTGCATTTAGCTGATTGCTGTATAAGATTATTCCTTGCGTTTCTGCAGACTTGTGGTTTTTTCCTTTCTTGGGAATAAAATGTTGCCATTTATGTATTGCAGCCTATTAGGTAAACTATAGGACCTTCATATGGCAAACAATTATTCATTTTTCTAACTGGAGCTTGAAATCTATAAAAACATTAAGTACTGATATATTATTGCATCTGACTCTTAACCATTCCATCAGATATACTGCAGTTGTACAAGTTTAACAGCTGTATGGAAGGCACTTAATGTAAAATTCTACTAACTGCCTGAGGGTAAAACCACAGTCCTGTGTTCTCAGAATAGAGTCCATTTACTGACATGCTTTTCATTTACTGTGACACTTGCATATAAAGTACTAATAACATTTAGTACTGAAACTAAAGAGAGCTAAGAAAAAAGTAAAATTTATTCTATTTTTTTTGACACATTATTGTATGTATGTTGAAATCTGTGCCTAACTTTGGACAAAACTATTTATAATTTTTTTTTCTGTGGTTTTCTGGGGCAAGTGGCTGTCTGTGAATTATTTTCTCCTTGCTTTCTCAATTCCAGGCAAACTGTTCACTAATGGTGAAATACTTTCCCAAGTTATTGACCACACTTATTGAGCCTGTTTTCTATGAGGAAACTACCATCAGTGAGCTGAACTGCTGCTAGTGAGCTCTGAAACAGAGGCCAATTCTATTGCACTGTCTCATTTAAACCAGAGGTGTAAAACTCCTGGCTCTCGCCGTTCTCTCTCCTGCAGCGTAACGCGTGTCATGCACGCTGCACACGAGAGCAGCGCTGGCAGGAGCGTAGGGGCAAGGAGCTCGGCGCTGCCGCTGGGTAGAAACAAGGTGGAGGGCCAGATTTGGCCCGTGGGCCCTGACACCCCTGATTTAAACTAATTCTGGTCTAATTATGCGAGAAGATGTTCTATTTTCCTGGGAGAAAAGCAGTGGTATAGTGAACAATTATAATATCAGTGTTGCAACTTTTAGTCAGTTACTGTTTCTATCTACTGTGATGTCAGAAATATCCTGGTAAGGATTAACGCTTTAGGATGCACATGAAACCGGTTTCACCTCAGAAGTACAGTCTCTACCCTTTGAGAAGCAGGGTAAGCGAGCCCAAAGAAGTCTTCATGGTGTGTGGCTCAGTTGTTTCATGTGCTTGAGCTGACAGCTAGGAAGTTATATACTGTCATACGCCACTGCACTGAGGTTTTATGTGCCAGACATGCACATTGGTACGGCAGTAGTGTCTGCGTGGAAGAAGTAGGTGAAAGAATGTTCTCTGAAATAGCCATGGTATTAGTGCTAGAGAGGACAAACAGAGAAGAAGCAGTGTAGAAAATATTTCAAAATCCCTATGGCTGACTTAGATTCACTGGATGATGACAAATCTCTGAGTTTACTATTTCAGAGAGGAGGCGCGCAGGGTTCTGGTGTTGCTTCTGAATTTTAAATTTTTTTTGTATTTATATATTTCTACATTTTACTGGGAATCTTTTTTATGTATAATCATGCAGGAAGATTAAGCAATCAACCAAGATTTTTGCAGTTTAATTAATCTTATGCTGAAGTGATACGGTATTTTAGGAATTTAAATATATAATAGATGACACAGGAGACTGAATAAAGACTACTGAGCTTTCCATTTTTAGGGTGTCAATTTGTAGACAATTCAGGTTAATATAGATTGAAGCTTCTTATCTATCAACTACTTATTGATGCTTTCAAGTGAGAAAGAGAGGTATATGGGAAAAGATTACTACTGCTGCTTTTGACCATAAATAAGATCCTAATTAATATTTTTATTTGGTTTTCCATATAGCTACCAATAAGACATGAGTTCATCATTAAGACAGGAGGATAAAATAAAGGCAATCCATAAGTCTATTCTTGATATACCTTGGTATTCTTGATATAACTGAAGAGTTACAGGTTTGTGTGAGTATAAATCAAGTCATATAAAATGATTAGCTATTTTAAAGCCATTATAAGATAACAAGGGCTTCATAAACAATGCTTTACCACGAGGGAGGAGGAGAAGGAATAAAAAAGGAAAAAGAAAAACGGGCATTATCCAAGTCCTAAATCTGTATAATCCCAGATAAAAATACCCAGGTAATTCTAGAAAATTAACTGCAGCTGTTATTACTGTAAGCACATAAAAAATATGCCTTGTCCTTGACAAGGCACCTGTTTTCTCATCTACAAAGTTGAGTGAATGAGCAAAATATAAAGGCTAGAAATACCTCCAAACAAGCAACAAATCAGGTTAGAATAAGTTATTAGACTAAGAGATTAGCTGCAAAATTCTTGACACAAAGAGTTCTGTCTGTATGGAAGAAAGTGGCAGTGAAGAGATACTCATACACCCAAAAGTTGTTTCCCTGGTGGAAGGTTGTATATCCAGGATGGCTAGGAAATACGTTGATTAAATGGATGTCTTTTTTAGCTATTTCTAGTAGTGATGGTGAGCTACTGCTTCCTGGCAGAAATTAGAGTACTAACTCCACTTTTTATTATGATCCAGGCATGAATATCCTTTTCTTGCAACTGCTATCCAGGCTGGCAGAAGATGATAAAGTTTACAGCTCCCTGTGAAAGATTCTCAGAATCTGCCCTAAAAGTTGAATGGATAATGCTGAATGAAACACAGTTTTTATTATCTTTTATGATCACTGATGCTATCAAATTAATGACCTCGTTAATTCATACAGTTTTAAATAGTACAACATTTATATTTCTCTTCAGTATTACTTGCAGTAGAAACAACCAAAATAGTTAGGGTTAGTAATTAAAAACTATGCTGAGATTCTTTCTGTAAGATTTAAAAATGCAGGTTCCCTTTCATTTTGAAGCTAGTTATATACAGATAAAAATATTTATAACTTGCTTGTTTATGTCAGCTGCATTCATACTTTTTTCCAGGATTTAAATGACTGTGTATGTTATGTATGCATATGTACATGTACATATATATATATATATATGCACTTATATTCGTTGGATGCTAACTTTGTTTCATATTTGTTGTGTTGTTTTCAGATACTTGACAGAATCTATTATAGATCTGTTTGATCAGGTGGAGGTGGGAAGGAAGAGGTATAGGAGCTAAGTTGTTCTTCTTGACAGCTAAATTACAGTTTATATGCTTAGGAAATTGGAAAATGGTCCTTCACTGCACACCATCTAATCCAAACAAAGAGAAGCTGACTAATGGGAAAGAGGCTGGGCAATATAAATAGGCAGGCATCAGTCCCACATCAGTATCATACCATTCGTGTTCTGAGCCCATTACAGGAAGGAAAGTATCCCTATCTTTGAGTGGAAATTGTGTGTGCCTGTGATGTGAATGTGATTCTTTTCCAGTTACTGTAAAATATGATTTATGCTACACAGGATATAATGAGAATATACTGTTTAATTATTTAACAGAATCAGAGTAGGCTAAAAGATGCTGTTGAGTAAGTTTCAATTCAACCAAACTTATATTTATGACCTTAAAAAGAGTCAACTGAGCTCAAAGGACTTCAAGGTTTATGTGCATGCTGCTTTTCTTTCAGATTGGTAGAACCTTGAAGAGCTGGCACGTTGTAACAATAATCATACACTGAAGATTTTTCTAAAGTCTAGGGTACTACACTGATTGAAAAGTAGTGAAATCTGTCAGACTCAAATCTCCTTTGCAGTGTCAACTAGCTATAGGGCTCCACCTATTTCAAATGGTAATGTTATATTTTTAAACAAATACCAATTTCAAGGCTGAATCACTGACAGGAAAGACAACTCTCTATAGTCAATATAAGATGTATCTAGATTCTGTAAAAGCACTTGGATACATGTAAGTACCTAAATATTTAAAGGCAGGGATGTTAAGTGCAGGGATGCACAATTTTCGGTTTAAGCATTTGCACATTTTTGAGCTTTTAAAATAGTTTGCTTCCTTCTCACTGAAAGACAATCCGCAAAATATGCTATTGAGATTTTATATCAACAGAACTACGTAGGAAAAAAAAACAAAACAAAAAAGAAAAAAAGTTTGGTTCACAGCATGCCATACCTTCAGGTGACATCTCTGGAACAGTGGCCACATAAGGTTCATCCAGGAACTGTGGTTCATGGTCATTGACATCTCGGACCTTGATAATAAATTCTGATTCAGGTTCAACAGGAAGCTCAGTTTTTCTGTTAATTGCTTGTGCTCTTAGAGTGTAGAAGGGTTTCTTTTCTCTATCAAGCTTTTGTGTCACATAAATTTTGCCGTTACTGTCATCAATGGTAAAAATGCTTCCAGCTCCCTCCCCAGTCAAAATGTATTTTAGGTCGCTACCGTGCTTGTCTAAATCTGATTTCAGCTGCAAGTGTAAAACAGAAAAATAAGACATGTTTTGGGATAAATAATGTTTTGGAATATTCATTTTAGACTTCATTTCATTCCACATGAACTCCATTACTAGTGAGCCGTCTTGAATATTAATATTTAAAAGAGCATACTGAAACATTTTCAGCCAGTCATGTCTCAGTTTTAAAGTACTGGTATAATAGATGTATTAATGCATGGCAAACCTGAAAAAAAAAATGCTTCAGCCAATTTAAAGTGAAGGGAATGAATATCAGTAATTGCCTTAAATCATTGCTTAATCAGCTCCCATAAACTTCTGCTGAAAATGATGCAAAAGGCCATTAAACGTCATCTGAATTTTTTATTATCAAGAATTACAAGTGTACTTTGTAAGTTTTGTATATTTTTTGTACTCAGCAATATTAAGTGTAAATATGAGAGGGACAGTGGTATTCTATTTCTGTTGAAATATTAAAGAGATGAAAAGTCGTACTATGGTTGAAGTCTGTATTATTTATTCTGAAATAAATGGATAGAATTTTTCCATTTCCTTTCAAGATGATCTGTATCTTCTGCTGTCTTGCTAAAATGAATTTTATGACAGTGATTTGATTTCTCTGATGAGGATGAACGCTGGAGACCATTGTGGTCCAGCTACACTAGTTGATGAAATTAAAATAGTTTTGTTAATGTTAACAACATGTGACAGTACTTTTTTAATAGAAGTAACCACTTCTTAACACGTCAACCATACAAAGTTGAGTTTTATAGGAACAACAATTTCTATTATGTCACTTATTCTCTAATTTTTCTTTATTTACTTCGGATTAGAACAAAAGATGTCAAAAGCTCTAAGAGACTGGATAATAATTGAACAATCCAGTGTCAAAAAAAAATTATTCACTCTGCTTCTTCTACAAAGCAACAAGTTTAAAATGCAAATAATAAGTCCACCTGTTGACTTTAATAATCACTCTTTTGTTTCATGCTTATTGACCCTGCAGCTCAATGTGGGATATGAGGTCACAGAGTGGGAAAGAAATAAATATATGGTGCAAAGGGCACATTTCTGTATCAGATCTACTCAACATATTTTGTAATACCTTCTGAAACTAGAAAAAATATTTTAGCCTTTCTTGAGAACAGTGTTTATGCATTTTGAAGATTTTCATGATACATAATAACCTGCATGAATAAAACGGATAGTTTATTCAGAATGTGACTATGAGACTGCTCTGGAGTACAAGAAACAGTTTTGAGCTCCTGCTCTAAGTTATTTCAGAGTATTTAAATCCTGAATTATATAGAGTTAATTCCCTTTGCCAGTACAAGAGAGGGAATTTTCAAGGCTGGGGATTTTAGAGCCATTTTAAAAATGAACATCATAAAGTCAAATATTTTCAACATAAGCCGTTTTGTGCAAAACATGGGGCAGTTTCACCCCTCTATGTGTGGAGTGAACAAACTCATTTTAACAACATCCAAATTTGGCATCTATCTAAGGGGCACCATAGATTCTTTTTGATCCATAAATCTTGATTTCCTTTTCACCAAAACCACTGCATGGGAAAAGTGATGAATATCTAGAACTCTAAGATGGGATTCAGAGTGGTCACAGAGCGCATCAAACCCTCAGAAACTGGAAGCATGCCTTGGATGAGCTGTTTAGAAATAATCCGTGTTGAACCACAACACTCATAATCATTCATCCCCAAAAGATTGTCATGGCCTTGACCACATTAAATGAGAAGTCTCTTACAAATGATGTTTGCTGAGAAAATATACTGAAGGTTCTCAGTTCACCATTTTCATTAAACTAGACACAAAAAGATAACCAGTCTTTCAGCTGTAGATGAAAACTTTGGCTTTCATATATCTGCCATTACACTGATGATGGACATAATTCTTTTTCTTAAATATGCTAAAGGAAAAGGATTCATGAGTCCGTATTAAATGAAACTTGAAGACTGAGTTCCCAATCTGACTGAGAAAAGAAGCTGATATGGAATAGTGACTTAAAAACAAAGAATATCTACCTTTATATTTTTGTTGATGTACTTTCCTTCATGGCCTTATTTCCTAAAAACTCCTGTGTTTATCGTAGACTGTCACTTTATTTACGGAAAGTAGAACATATTCTACTCAATAAAAAGACACAATACGCCTGATTAGATGATGGTTACACTGCAATAAATTAACTATTATCTTCAATAAAAATACCTCATAGTTTACCTGTGAGAAATGGAAAAGCAAGACTATGATTTTTTTCTAAAGCTGTATGAAAATATATGACATTTATGAAGGTTTTTTTAAAAATGAACTGTTTTCCAGCCAAGGGAAAAGTAAAAATAATTAAAAAATGAGTATGTCTATGCTTGTTCATTCAGAAATGAGACATCACACTTCCATAGTAGTTACTTTGAAAGGGCTGTGAAAAAGTAATTAATGAATTTTGAGCACTTCACCCTTTGGGCCCAATTAAATTTTAGTGCTAGTTAATTAGCAGTTGAACTTACTTTGGTTTATTCATCTAGAAAGTGCCTTAAAGAAAAGAAAACTAGATCTCAAGATTACAATTGCTTCTAGCATATAAAGTAAATAACAATAAATAATAATAATAACAATAATAAGCAGAGAAAGAAGAAAAGGGCAAATAAAGTCTCATTAAGACAATTATCTTAAAGCACATTTTTAAAGGAAGGTGACAATTTCTCATTGTGTTAAACCTACGTTAATCTAATGAAGCGTGCAGATCCCTGTAGTTTCTCAGTGGTAAAAGGGTTCAGTATTAATCTGCTTCATTAAAAATTAATGAGGGGTAAATCAGCTGCTACTTGCTGCAACAGAAAATCATGCCAAATACTGTTTGTAAACTACCCTGTACTAAGTATGGCTGCTTCGATAAAGGGTCAAAAATAGCACAAGCAAATTTTCAGGTGTTGATAAATGAGTCCTTTCGTTCAGAAAACAAAAAGGAAATTTTCTGCTTGATAACTGCATCTGCATATGGAACCGGTTTTAGTGACAGAGTGAACGCAGAATTTCTTTCACAGAAGGCCTAGGTGAAGGAAAGTCCTTGGTACTGCTGTAGCCTTCAGCTCTTTGAGTTCTCGGATCCTGAATCAGGTCACAGGAAAGGAGAGGTGTTGTGTTGCCTAATTATAGTTCACTGAACTCTTCCCTCTATATTTTCTGATATTTCCAAGTCACTAGAAATGCTTGATCTTCCAAATTAAGGTAGTAGGCTGCTAATGAGCACATTACAACCAAATTGTACCATTATTGAATCATTATTTATCATACCTGTCCAACATACACAGGCACCATTGAAGTTTGTTCCTCGGTTACAAAAAGTGGCTCCCAAACCCAGCCACGTTTCACTCTTCGAACTGCTGAGAAAGGCTGATGTGTGTTTTGAGCGCTGTGGTTCTGTATGCTCAGAGAGCAGGGCCAAAGTTGAACCAGCATCAGCATGAGAGATAGAAATGTGGAGCAGTTCATGCTGATCCTTTCCTTTCAATCAATTTTCATCTGTGGAAGAGAATAAAAAAAAAGAAAAAAAAAAAACTTTGACAAGACACCACTTTCTGTCTTTCTACTTCTACATACTGATTCTGTGCTAATATAAGGGCTGATTTGCAGTTTTAAAACCTCCTCCTCCCCTTAAAAGGAAAACGCTGAAACAAAATCTGTTCGTGACTAAAATACTAATTCTTTTAGAGACTCTGGCATGAAAGTCAAGTGTTCAACTTTCCTTTAGGAATATCCTACACAGGGACACTCTATGCAAAAAAGGAAAAGCATCCTTCAATTAATTCATCTCCCAAATTAAGCTGGGTAATTGTATCGTGTAGCCTCGAAATAATTTGATTGGAATAATTGTATGTTTCTGCTTAGACAGGGCTCATTTTGAGCTGCAGTCACAGAACTGCCTGAAGGCTGAACATCTAGCTTTAGTGGCCCTGATGACTGACAGCTGAAACAGAGTAGTGCAGACGCTTTTTTCTTAACCTTTTCTTTCCCTCTTTCCCAATTGAGTAAAACGCATGCAAAACTGTCAAAGGGAGTAGAGTACCAGGAAGAAGCAGCAAAATTGTGCAACTTTCACCTTCCTGGTCAATAGAAATTGTCTAAACTGATTTTGTCGTCTGTGACTTTCTTGTCTTCAATTAAACAGAAGGCAAATGCAAATGCTTTGTGAAAGCTGTAGGTTTCTACAACTTGTTTCATTGGGACAAAGTATTCTTTCAGAAAATTAAGGTTTTGTACGTGGTATTAATGATTTTTCAGTTATGTTTTGGTACAATGAATGAAACTCAATACTCATTTTAAAATGGTCATCTTCTATAAGACACAAAGTAAAATTTTGAAGATCCTTATCACACATTTGAAGTCTTAAAACCTTACTTGGCAATGGCATTAGCCATTCTTTTTGAGGTCTTAGCCTAGAGGAATAACATTTCCTGTGTTGGAGCAGTCTGGTTTATGAATTTGTCACATGCCAAGCAGTTTCTGCCACACACTGGCGAAAATATTTACCTGCATTTACTTTAGGCCTGAAAACTCCATGACTCTTATCTCTCCAGGATAAATCATGAATTTATGTATTTAAACTTTGTGGTTTAAATAATAATGTTATAAACTCCCCTTCCATATACAAAGGGAAACTCCATAATTGCTAAAATGACTGACAACAGTTTCTTTCTTTCTAGCAATTTTACGTGGCATTCAGCATTGTTCTGCTAAAATGTAATTTACATATGTATATTTTCAGAGAAAAATATAAAGGAGTCCTTGCAGTAAGGCATATAGAACTCTAGGTGTTAAAGCGTGGGTTCCAATTTCTTAATATTTTCTGGTTTTCAACTATAAAGCTGCAACAGTGTAAGACCAGACTTGAATGGAAGGAATGTGACTTGGGTATTCTCTTCCTTCATTTTTTTTTGCAAAATTGCTTATTTTTCTAAAGCTGCAAGAACAATATTTTTGACATGGAAGACAAGGCCAATAAAGCTGAACTTGGCTCTCAAATAAAGCTTGAGTGAAGCTTAGAAGGCCTAAAGGCCTTGAAGAGTCTCTCTGTAGTGCTGGTGTATTTAACATTAAGTGGTAATTCGCACAAAAACTAATCTTGAAAATCAACATTCATTTTTTTCACAGTACACAGCAAAGGACAGACAAGTCAAACAATGAAAGCTGAATAGTCCGAGAGACCTTTCAGAGGAATCATAAAGAAAATTATTTCAACCACTAAGTGAAGAGAGAGGTGTACATTCTGGTCCATAGCAAATGCTTCTGCCTACCTACTAGCTGGTGTTTTGGGCACTTGTTCTGACACTACCTGCCTTGTTCAACAAAGTATTTCAGGCTTGTGGGGCAGTATTTCACGCAGAGAGAATGGCAAACAGACACTCATTATCATGCTCATCTGACACACATTGTGTACACACAACACAGAGCTGGTATGCTGTTGGCCGCCTTTTAGCAACACACTCAGCAGTCAGCCATCAGCAACGAACAGCTTAAAGAGCATAATTAATATTTTTCTCCATTTCAATGTCTCCTCTTTACTAAATTATGCTAATAACCAATGATATATGGATTCAAGTGTCGCATCTCATACCAACTGGAGGGGAATAAATATTTTTGGATTTTGACGTGTTGCACAGTGTTATGTATATAAAATTACTAACTTGAAAATACAAAAAGTAGGACAATTATTGTAAAAACTCATAAAGCTATCTAATAGAACTGTGAGTTATATTTATTTCTGCTTTTTTCTTGTTTGGTCTGTCAATCATACTCAATTTACCTTTACTTTCAGGACCTTTCAAAGTATATTTAATTCCAACATCTTCCTTCTTATTTGGCATTGAAGCACTACTTTCAGCCTCTGGCCAGCAAATGTTGCCATTCTTTCTAAATCCAGTTGTTCCCTTGTGAAACAATCACCTTCTTTCTGTTCCACAAACTGTAACTCACTTTGAGTAGCTCTTGTAAAATACCCAGAAAGTAATTTATTATTCCCTTCTCTATCTCTAGTCTTTCCTTAAAAAAAAAAAAAAAAAATCTAAATCGGAGCGTTACTTCAAGAAAGAACAAAGTATTCACAGTGTTTATGGTGATTCTGTACTGAGACTGCTGCCTATCACTGTTTTGTAATTCCCTTGTACTCCTCTGTCTTTTCCTATCCATCAGCTGTGGCTTGTTTTACACTCAATTTGTAAGGTCTTTGTAAATGAAATGACCTTGTACTTTGTGTTATAATATGTAGCAGAGGGGAGGATTAGTACAAACATAGAGCTTTTAGGTGCTATAGTAGCATGCACAAATAGATAAATTTTTAATAGAATAATCTCTCATTAAAAAAAAAAGACATATATTTTCAGAGATGAGCAAATGAGCTATCTCTAATAATTTCCCAAGGGAACAAGAGAACTGAGAAACATTGTTCTATTCCTGTCCTGTTCTTTAGGAAGTGCATCTCTACTCTCTCTCGCTTGCACTGGATTGCAACAGTAAAGACTAATGCTTAAAACAAACTAATCGGAATATCAATTGCAGATTCAATAAACAAGATGCAACATTTAAAGCAACAAGTTACCTGTAGACTAGGAACAAATTTACTTTCTTAGGACAAAGTTGCAGAGTCCTTTGTTAGTTTTTTCTAGTTGTAGACATTAGAAAAAGGCATACTAAAGCCCTAAGTAATAAATATGGAATATTTAGCTCCAACTACTTGCCCTCTGGTTCCGTTGGTAACTACCATCACAGACTGGCACAGGAGAAGTCACTATTGTGACAGTAGTGTTTAACTGAGTTGACAAAAAACAACAGTGGGAAGAAAGAGCTAAAACCTGCAAGAGTTTGTTTTGCTATTTGAATTTCATTTTTTTACTGATTATCACAGTTTTGCTATGCCACACATATTGTGTGGTTGACTGCTTGAGTGCTTGATTGGTTTTGTGTATGGGTAGCTTTGATACCAGTCCTCCTGTAGCTGACCTCACATTTTCTATAATGCCTTTCAGGTTATGTTTATGTTCCTGATTTCTTTTATTAATTAATTTAGCATTAAATATAGTTTTAGCTATTATTTGTACTGAGTCCAAATATTTAATTTAGTCTTGTTTTGGTTTCTGGTGTTTCACACACTTTTTAAAATAAATTTGGAGTCTTAGAGCTAACAAGTATGTTGAATGTAATTATACTGTGGCTATCCGAACTAACATCTGAAATATAATAATGTCTTCAGTCAATTAGTCAAAGTGATATCAACAATAGTCTTGCCAGTCTGTTGGCACAACTACCTATTTTAAAAGCTACTACTTAACCTTGAGAGGTGTCTAACGCACGTCTTGGTGTGACATTTGACTAAAATGTATTGACTGGCAGTGCATATTAACACAGTACAGTGCGTGTCTCAACTACTCACTCAACACTTCACTTCCATCTAAGAAATTACTTAGATGTTATGAATGTGATATAAATTTCACTCAATGCTAATTGTTACATTATTTTCTTCATTTTGTAAATAGATTACTGTAACACTAAGGAAAGCCTTCAAGTTAATTTATAGAATTACCGGAGTAATTATCTGTTGGCTACGCATGGACAAAATAGCTCTAGAGAAATGACTGTTAGTTGATTAGTGCCTTCAAGTCTGTGGATTGTAATCAGTATAGAACTAACTGACTGGAAATTCTGTCATTCCTATTGTTTTATAATTGCCTACTGATTGTCATTCCAGGTAGTATATCAACACATATTACCTAACCTCAGTATTTTATGAGAATGTCTGCAGCACTGAAGAAAAAACCCAGATGCCAGATCTTCAAAGCATGAAAAAAAGTAGCCAGAAATCTGTCCATATCAGAGATTCAAAACATCTTTTACAGTATCAAATCATTATATATATATTATATATTATATATAATATAGATTATTTATATAATATATAATACAATATAATAATATTTATATATATATAATTTCTTCAAATCTTGTCTCTCCTCTAGGAACTGTAGGGAAAAGTAGGAATTAGCTTTAAGTCAGAGGAAGAAGGGTCAAAGGTGAAGGATAAGATTTCCTTTGGTGACTGAAGAAAACAAGTGATAGAGTCATTCCCTGTTTAGCCCACAACCCAAAGGAGGCAGTATAGAGGATGGGATGACTTATTCGATGTTTTACAACCTCACATCACAGTATCTTGGGTCACTGTACTCTCTTATTGGAGTTATATTCATCACAAAAAGATACAAATAATATTTAATATATAATAATATATAACAAACCAACATGGAGAAAGAGCATTTTTCCTGCATTAAAGCTACTGACTGTTGTTGCTATTGCAGAAATGAGCAATTGGTTGCTGGTGTGCAGCTTGCTCGAGATATATGTAGCTTGGACCAGCTCATTACTTCTGGATCTGGTTCAGCATTCCTATGCCTGACTTCCTTTAGGTGACTCCTGCCACTGCTGTGACTCCGTATAAAAAGAGTCTCATGGATTTGGAAACATGGAATCGTTATTTAACTCACTGTTATCAATCATATCAGAGCTGGAAGTGCAGCCTCAGACATTTCAGTCATGCCTGAGGCAGAAGGAGACTAAAGTCTTCTTTGAGCTCATTTAGAAACAACCTGGTGAAGATGACCTAGTCCATCTAAAAAGTCTCTGGGTATAAAGAAGGTTGAGGACATCATTTCCACCAATAGCACAGAGCGGGCAGGGAATGATAAACTTCTGGTGGATAAGCCCCCACCAGACTGCTTTTGTTCTGCAGCAGCAGCCTCTGGCAGTGCCAAAGTGACACGCACACAGGTTTCCAGCAGATTCCCCAGGGATAATTAAACCTTCAGGATTTCTCCCAGGTTGGTTTGGCATCATTTCTTCTGTGGGAAGCATAGGTTTTCCACCTATTATTAAGTGAAGAATTGAAGTCATTGGGTGAATATTTTCATAGACAAGAGACACTGATATTCCTATTTCATATTCTAGAAAGGAAGAAAAAGAAGGGAAAAACAAAGTAGGAATATAATGTGTCTATTGTCTACACACTGGTGAAGTAGTTATTATATTTAGTTTTTTTCACAGACTATTCTGCCATACAGGTACATGTTACCTCAGCCCAGATGCTTCCTAGCTGAAGAAAAACACTTAACACTGAAATATTATGTTCATTATCCAATGAAAAAAAAGAATCTAGTAAACAGATGCTGAGATGATAAAAGAGTCAGTTATGAAAGTAGCTGTGGTACACTGCACTCTGTGCACTAAAAATAACTGTTTAGTTTTAATTGTAGCTTCTCTTATCTGTTATTATTTTTTTTAAGATAGTTTGCACTACAGAAAAGTATGACTAAACTCATGTCTTTTAGCATAAATATTTTGCTGATTAAAAAGACTAGCACATACATAGTACCTCAGAAATTCTTGCCTTCTGGCATTAGCTTTTTATTGTAGAGCAGTAGCAAATCCAGTTACAAGATGTTTGATTCACTGGGCAAATCCTACTGGAACGTTTTTGGCTCTGCAGGATGCCACTCTACTGAAGAACCACTTGTCAGCATAATGATGTAAAGGACCACATTCTGTGATTCATATGTGAATCTGTTTGCCAAATAATTTTCAGGAAGGCACATCATGAAATACTCCAAAACTCTCTTTAGGGTTCAGGTTCTTTTTTTGCTTTCATTTATAATTATTCGCTGCATACATTAAACCTAATAGCACAATGAATTTACCTTTCCTGTGTTTTTTTAGGAGATTTAATCCCTCCAAATACTAAAAACCCAAGGATAAGAAGAAGCTTCATCATTTCAGTTAAGCAGGTGTATTTTGCTGTAATTTGAGTTATTGATAAACTAGTGGGTTTGACTTCAGAGACAATTTTCCACATAAAAGAAGGTAAATTAAAAATACCCTTAAATTAAGTAATCCAGTCTATGTCAACAGTAATCAGAACCAAAATCAGATTCACAGGTTATATATGAGGGAACTTGCCAGGACTTACATGTAAAGTAAATAAATAATCTAAAGGCAGTGTTTTACTAGTAGTTAAAGCAATCATACTTTCATATTAAAAAAAAAGGGTAATATTTTTATTTTTATTAACTCACTTTGTGCTGTTTATAAAAAAAACACACTAAGGTAAATAAAGCTGGGAACAGTTACTTTTAACACTATTTAGTTTTCATCACAAGCTAGATAAATTGTTCTAATACATAATATAATCTAAGGAGACAATTTAAATTCATGAACAACATCTCTTGTACATATACATACATATACACTCCGTGTACCACCAGATTGGAAGTCAATTGGAAAAACGCTGAAAGAAGACATCTCCTTCTGAAGGGCTGCAATAATATCAGACACGAAAGGGTAGAATTTGCCTGCTTTTTGATAGAAACAACAAACTGAAGTGTATTTGTAGTTTTCAGAACAGTGAGAAGTCAAGATGGAAAGAAAATTTTTTATAAACTTTCTAAAAATAAGACATTGTTTCTTACTATTTTATTCTCTTGGTCTACTTCTCAGCTGATAAATCTTCCCTTATCTCCTGCAATGGATTAAGCTCAGTTTCAGTTCTGTGTAGGTCTAAATAAGCGGAGACTTGTCACTCCCTTGTCCTTTTTTTTTTTTCAATATTTCACTACTCTGCTCCACCTCCAGAAACATATTTTATCCTCTTTTTTTTCACTCATTCTAGCAATTACATTAAAAGCTAATATCCTTTTTTTGTTTGTCTCATATAGCAAAGATATTTTAATCCAATGTCGTTCTCATTTGATTCTGTTAAACTTTGTTAGCACTTTCCAGGCACTGAGGTATTCAGAACAGAATAGGAACAGAGAAGAAGGTATCCAGACCAAACAAGAGAAGAATTTCTTTTCTTTTTCATTTTGTTTCAAGGTATGGAATAAAATATTCCAGGTATAGACTAATAAAATCCATCAGATTAACAAATTGTGCATCTTTATACTTCTTTTTATTAATGATAAAACATATTATGAGAGTCAAAAACTCCAAAATCTAAAAATATAATGCCTTTTCTAGCTATTTGCATCCTCCAAAAATTGTTGATTTTAAAGCTATTTTTAAAGGATATGAAATATTTTAAACACCTCCGATATTCCCATGGTCTAACAAAACATCAGAGAACAGATTAAGGTGAAAAAATAATTTAAGCAAAAATCTAAGTTGCATAATATCCAGGATCTAGATCTTGACACTTTTCATACTCAATTTCCTTTTCTTCTTAAGATATATTCTTATGATACCTCAGGACATAAATTTTGTCCATTATTTTCATTCTTATCAATAAAATAAAATTCCACTTTCTTCAATTATCTTGCTACTTGATATAGGGAACAGATATCTTCCTGCAATATGAGGGGAGGAAATACTGTTTATACAGCATAGTCCTTACTTTGAATGGAATTAAGATCTCTTGTGACATTCTTATTAATTATAAATTCCCTTTTGACTAAAAATCCATTAACCAGAAAGTCACGAACACTACCAGAATTTGTGTTGAAGTTTACCTTTCTAAAAGGCATTATAAAAGTTGTACTGTGGTGTGGAGTGTTTTTTGTAGTGTATTGTGTCAATGTAGGAAATAGCCTTTGAAAGATTCCTAGTTAATATTTGGTGTCTTGAACACTCACACATACCTCTGGTAAAATGCTGCCTTTTTAACACACTTTTATCTCAGGTCCTTATATTCGGCTCATTCTTCAACTGTATTATAATATTTTAAAATAAAAAA